>JAOXNR010054624.1:0-12269 GCA_028571225.1 Parsonsia alboflavescens | reverse complement strand
CCGTAACGGCAATTTGCTACAGTGCACATGCAACCAAACAACACTGTAGCAAATTGCCATTACGGTAACGGCCGGAGCGCGCATTAAGGCGCGCTTCGGAGCGCACCTTAGCAAATCCATATATATATGTATATATATATATATATTGCATTAATTTTAACACAATAGCAGTTGGTGACTTATAAATGGCGAAAGAAGAAGTATATTATCATAATTAGCAACACTTTAATTTCAATTTAAGGTGCTATAAGAAACATGTGCATTCAAGAATGTAATCAAGTGGTTCGGAGATAAAACTTACATAACTTTGATCATTATAAATTTAACTGTTCAATTCATAGTATTACCATATATATATAAAATAAAATTTGATTTGGTTATTTGATTTATAACAATACCAACATGTTAATAAAAATTTAATAATTTATGCATCGGTAACATATTTAAACTTTTACTATTAAAGAATATATATAAATATATATATATATATATATAAAATTATTATAATGGGCACCAAGTTCAAATTATATTGTGCTCCTGTTAAGTCATTAATGGTTAACTGACGGTCAAATTTTTTAGAAATATTTAAAATAAATTTGATCAAGTATCCCTAAAGTTTAATTTATTTTTTTAGGGTTTAGTTTATAAAATGTATTTTTAGAAAATAAATTTTTTTAAAAAAATTTATTTTTTCTTAAAAAAAAAATTGATCGTTAAAGATTCAACATGAGTATACTATTATTTGAGATTCGTTGCCTATAATATCATTTCCCTCAATTTCAGATTTTTTTTTTTAATATGTAAAATCTATGGAGAATCTTTCCTTCGTTTCTGCACGATCGTGTACCTAAACCGAGTCTCTTTCAGAATCGTGCAAAAACAAAGTAAAGATTCAAAAGTGGAAGGAGGCCGCGGATCTTTTATTATAATTCAACTCACACAACTTTTTCTTTTTTCTTTTTTTTTTTTAAGGACAAAAAAAATAGTGTGCGGTATATTGTTCCACTTAAATACGTGTAGGAAATATAATTTTTTTTATTAATATTAGAGGAAATGTGTAAACCTCCCTTCATTTCTTTTTATCAATTGTTTAAAGTTTTACCTGTAGACCCATAAATAAATTCAATTTTAAATTATTTGAAATAAATATATTTGTAATAAATTTGACAGAGTAATACTTCTTCATTTTATTGGGTAAGGACTCACTTATTTAAGGGATTCGGATCTTCTATATTATTTTTTACACAATAATAAATAAATACGTATATTTTTATAAATATTTTACTAATAAAATTCTAAAAGGATATATTAAACCCTAGGGATACTTGATCTTTAAGGGGTAAAATATACTCTCTCTATCCCAAAGTATGAGTTGTTTTTGTCTCTTTTATTTGTCTCACAATATGAGTCATTTTTCTATTTACAATGCATATTTATTATGTTTTTTTCTCTCACCCTCTATTTAATAACCTCCTTCATTTAATGTGAAGAAATAAAATTGTAATTATATATATGAAAGATAAGGATATTTTAGACATAATAATCAGGTATTTATTGTTTCTTAACCCATATAAAATGGCAGCTAACGCCTTATATTGTACGAGGTAGTACTATTTTATTTGGTGGTGTAAAAGATAATACATAAAAAGGGATAGAATATTCCCTAAAGTTTAATTTATTTTTTTAGCATTTAGTTTATAAAATGTTTTTTAAAAACATAAATTTTTTTCAAAGAATTTATTATTATTATTTTTTAAAATTTGAACGTTAAAAACTTAACATGAAATTTGAAATTCGTTACCTATAATAACATTTCCCTCAATTTCAAATTTTTCTTTTTAATATATAAAATCTGTGGAGAATCTTTACTTCGTTTTTGTACGATTTTGAAAGAGACTTGATTTAGTATATATATATATATACACACGGATTTACTAAGGTGCGCTCCGGAACGCGCCGTAATGAGCGCTTCAACCGTTACCGTAATAGAATTTTTGCTCCATTTGGTTGGTTGCATGAGTAATGTAGCAAAAATTCTGTTATAGTAACGGTTGAAGCGCGCATTAAGGCGCACTCCAAAACGCGCCTTAACAAAACCGTATATATATATCAAGAAAAAGGTCTGGAGAACGTGCTTGTACCTAAACCGAGTGTCTTTCAAAATCGTGCGGAAACGAACTAAAGATTCAGGAATGTAAGGAGGCCGCGGATCTTTCAGTATAACTCAACTCACACAACTTTTTCATTTTTCTGTTTTTTTTTTTTTTAAAAGGACAAATATATATAAATATATATATATATATATATATATATATATATATAGTGTGCGGTTTATTGTTCCACTTAAATACGTGTAGGAAATATAATATTTTTTTTTATTAATATTAGAGGAAATGTGTATACCTCCCTTCATTTCTTTTTATCAATTGTTTAAAGTTTTACCTGTAGACCCATAAATAAATTCAATTTTAAATTAATTGAAATAAATTTCTTTGTAATAAATTTGACAGAGTAATACTTCCTCATTTTATTGGTTTCAGATCTTTTATATTATTTTTTACACCATTAACAATAAATAAATATCTAGGTTTTTTTAGATATTTTATTAATAAAATCCTAAAAAAATATATTAAACCCTAGGAATACTTGATCTTTAGTGGCTAAAATATACTAAATCTATCCCAAAATATAAGTTGTTTTTGTCTCTTTTATTTGTCCCACAGTATAAGTCATTTTTCAATTTACAGTGCATATTTATTATGTTTTTTTCTCTCTCACCCTCTATTTAATAACCTCTTTCATTTAATGTGAAGAAATAAAATTGTAATTATATATATGAAAGCTAAGGGTATTTTAAACATAACAATAAGGTATTTATTGTTTCTTAACCCATCTAAAATGACAGCTAACGTCTTATATTGTTCGACAAGGGTAGTGCTATTTTATTTTGTGGTGTAAAAGATAGTATAGAAAAAGGGATGGAATATTCCGAGCCCTTAATTAATGACTTATTTGAATATAGAGGGTATATTAAGAAACAGATTAATAAATATTATCTTGAAATTTGAAAACAATAATAATTAATTTGAAACATAATAATTTAGTAAAATTGACAATTAAAAAACTAATAAAATTGTGTAAATAGATGTGAATTTAATAATAGAACATGTATCACTAGGAAGAAAAACATTATAATTAGTCTCTTGTCTCACAATATAAATTGTCTAAGATTATTTTATTTGTATCGTAATATAAAACATTTCATATATCAATGCTTAATTATGACTTTTTCACATTTTTTCCTTTATTAATATTTTTATTTATTGTAAAGAAAGGGATCTAATTATAATTATTAATGAGAGAAGAAAAAAACAATTGTGATAGTGTAACTACCTTTGAAAGTTTTTAATCTATGTATTTAAGGTTTTGCATGTCACTTAAAGTTTTGGGAGATTTTAAATATAGTTGAACTGAAATGCACTTTTTCTTTCCTGAATATGGATAATAAGGGTATTAAATAACAAGAGAGTTAAGCAAGGGAAAAATTGGAAAAAAAAAAAATTTGGATAAGCACAAACTTCAAGTATTATGGAATTAACATTTTTCTTTAAAATGATACCTATTCTTGAATAGAGGAGTAAATAGTATTTCTTTCGTTTCGAAATAGTTATCACTTCAAGAGGATTACTTTTTCAAATTAACTATCAATTATACGTCTAGTACAATATATAAATGAATTTCATATTTTACCTTAGTCAACTTCTTTTTTTCATAACCAATTTATTGTGCCTTTGTTTTCAATAAGCAATCAACCATCGAGAAATGAGTTTTTTTGTTAATCAAATTTGGGATTTCTCCTCGAAACAAATTTATTTTGGTGGGGAGAGGGTGGGGGTTGGTCATCTATGGGGTGTCTTGGTCTTCCAATTTGCAGAATAGCTCATTCTGCCAATAAAGATGGTAGCATAAGCTATTCTGCCATTCTGGAGGACTAAACTAATATGGAAATGGAGATACATTGGATTACTTGATGGGATTGCGTGAAACTGAACCGAACTCGCCATCTCCTCTGCAGATTTCACTCCTTCCAATCATTGCAAGTATTACACAAATGATTAACTCATATGTCCAAAAACCCTAACTTGCTAGAAAAAATCACAAACCCTAATTCATTGAATTTTTAAGATTTAAATAAATTATAATCCTAACATTTTATTTTAAATTTTACAAATTGAAAGTGAAACATTATCAGTTTTTGAAAAATCATAAGCCATATGTTCACCCCTCCAATTAAACTCATGAAATGTTTTTTTATTTAAATAAATTTATATTGAGTAATCATTTCTCATTTTAAAATATTCTATTAAAAAAATTATATAATTTCTATTACACATTTTATTGTAGAATTGTCCTCATTTCAAACTAGTAAATATATTACCTAGTCAACTTTCACATGTTATATTTTAATAAATTATCATTACTCTTTAAATTCCCCCTAAAAAATAAATCGTTCACTTGTAATTAGTTATTTAAGTCTCCATCACACCTCAGGGTATTCTAAGTATGTTTAATTAAAAATGAAACATTCATTTGTGATTTTAAATATTGTTCTCTCTCTCTCTCTCTATATATATATATATAAGAAAATATTATAGAGTGTACCAATGCAATTCATTATTAAATCTTTAATAGTCAAATATAATGGTTAACTATTTTTTTTACTTAAAAAAATAATAAATTTAAACTAGTATTATTGGGATTTAATTTATCCTTTTATGATATAATATATAAAGTATATTTTAAAAAAAATTATTGAAGAGTTTATTTTTTTTAAAATAAAATTACATATTAACCATTAGAAACTTAACTGTACATTTTATAATGTTTCCCTCTATATATATATATATATATATATATATATATATATATAAATGTTAGTGTGTGTACGGATCACACTTTAACAAGTGCTCCAGTTAAGTTTTTAACGGTCAACTATCTTATTTTTTTAAAACAATTAATTAAAATTTAATCAAGTACCCCTAGGGTTTAGTGTACCCTTTTAGGGTTTAGTTTATAAAAAATATTTGAAAAAATAATTTTTTATAGAAGTTTTTTTTTTTTTAACAACTAACAGTTAACTTTGACCGTTAGAGACTTAATTGGAGCACTTGTTAGTGTGTGCTCCGTAGCACATGCTGCTGTGTGCTACGTAGCACACAAAATTTGTGTGTTACGGGTCAAAATAACCCATATAGTACCTAAACTTAGGTCTAAAGTTACTCTAGTAACTAATGATTAATTTCCGCAAATGGAATATCCAAACAATTTACAGGCCGCCAAATAAGTACTTTCGGCCACTTTGACATTAAATCTGGCAACAACGTCATGTCCCAAGCACATGGATCCTACTAGTGGGGGCAAAATATTCCATTCAAAAAATTTTCTTTTTTTTTTCTTTCTTTCTTCTTCTTCCTCTTCCATTTCTTCTTCTAAAATAATTTACATTGCAGAACCATACAAAAACATTCATAAATCTCCGAGAAAGAAACCTCTGGCAAACTGAGGAAAGTGGAAGCGAAAACCTCATCCCAACCCCGAGACTACGATCCAAAGGGGAGCAGGATGAGTCAGCCATCACCTTCGGCGAAATTGTCTCCAGGCTGGACGACTCAACAATGCTGCTCTGACTGGGAGTGGGGTTGTTACTATTGCTGATGTAATTAATTTTGTTAGCAAAGGCATCCTTATTTTTCACAACATTCATGTCGGAGAGTTTCAAGGTATTCTTATTCATCTCCAACTCCTCCTCCGGTGGTGGAAAGCTCATCTTGGTCTTAGCCCCATGAAACTCACTCACGGCAGTGTCATAGGCTCTGGCGGCCTCCTTGGTGGTATCGAAAGTTCCGAGCTACACCTGGCTCTGCTTGCCCAGATCTCTGGTCTCGGAGGCATACCTTCCCCATAGCCTCTTCCTCACCCCCCTGAAAATGCACCTCTTTCACCCCACTCCATCCTCCATTCACTCTTCCACCCATCTTCGCCGCCGTTGACTTGCCCTTGGGAGCCATTACTCTACGCCACGTTTATGAAGAAAATATTTTTGTTGCTCTCTGAACACTAAAATGAAAAGAGAGAAAACCACTAGTCGGGAAGAAGAAGAAAAATAAAAAAAAATATATATATATTTATATATTTGTAGAATTTTTTTTGAATGGACTATTTTGCCCCCACTAGTCGGATCCATGTGCTTGGCACATGACGTTGTTGTCGGATTTAAGTGCCAAAGTGGCCAGAAGTACTTATTTGGCAGTCCGTAAATTGTTCGGGTATTCAATTGATAGAAATTAATCATTAATTACTAGAGTTTGCTTTGTGCCTAAGTTCGGGTACCATATGAGTCATTCTCCCTTCTAAAAAATTACATCTACTCATGATTTATCTTTTTCTAAAATTTCTCTAATATAAAAATTTAAATTATCCAATAAAATTATGCAAAAGAATTTACTACTTTCAACTTTTCATCTTTCCATAAAAAAATTATAGTCATTCCACAAATATTTTAAATCCACTTATTCTAATATAATAGAATTTACCTGGGAATTATTTTTTCAAGTCATTTTTCCATAAATTTGCAGTAACAGAAAACGGGTAGTTTGCTTAATTTAAGTTTTAAAGCACTGATTGAAAGGAACATAAAAATTTCAAAAAGTATTGTTTGATATTTTATAATAAAAGATATTTTAATTTAAAATAGAAGGGAAAATGACCATTTTCGTCCTAGAAGTTTGGTTTAAAGTTCATTAGTATCTCTAATATATTCAGTGAATGACGGGCATAATTGTTTCTATAAAAATATTTTCTCCTATATCCGTAATTGAATATCTTATTTTTCATTTTAAAATATTTCGAATTAAACGTTTCATTTTTAAAATAAGTAATTTTTTTTTTTAATGTAAAGTTCCATTAACTCCTTTCTAAATTTAAGGATTTACAACTAAATTAAATGTCACACTTCTATTATAATGAAGTAAAATGATATAGTAATAAACTATATAAAAATTTAACATATTTTTTAATTTTTAATGAAATCAAATGAGACATTCAAATATGGACAGAGGAAGTACTACCTTTTGATCGTAACGTGTGGGTGTTTCTTGATGCTATCTAATCCCATCATTATTGTTGCTTCTAAAATCTCCACCTTGAAGTACCCTTTTCAAATCTCTCTAAATAATGCAATATATAAGCCCCTATCATGAAAAACATCTAGTATAAATATTAAAGAAAAATCTATTGGTTTGTGATTTCTTGGGAAAAAGTAATGGATACATGTTTTATATTGAAAAAGCACAGTGATAGCGGAAGGAGAGACCACTTAATCAATTCTTATAGTTCTCTATATCTATATATAAATATATAAATAAATATATATATATATATATGTATATTTATATGATAATGCTATTGAATGTTACTGAGCATTACCTTGTAGAGTATTCTAATTAAATCTTTAACTGTTAATTATTAAAAAAAAAAATTTCCTATAAAAATATTTTTAAAAAATTTTCTTATGAACTATACCCTAAGAGATAAATCAAACACTAAAATACTTGATTAAATTTTATTTTTAAAAAACAAAAGATAATTGATTGTTTAGAGATTTAATTGGAGCACTTCATAACATTCCTTATAGAGTGCACAATTAATTTTCTAATTGTCAAAGTTAACGGTCAACATCTAATTTTATTTTTTAAAAATAAAAATAAAATCTTCGATAAAAGAATTTGTTTTTTTAAAATATATTTTATATATTATATCCTAAAAGAATAAACCCTTTGGGATAAAAAAATAGTTAACCATTTACTTTGACCATTAAAGACTTCACTGTACACCCATAACCCCCAGGGATAAAAAAATAGTTAACCATTTACTTTGACCAATAAAGACTTCACTGCACTCATAACCCTAGGGATAAAAAAATTAACTATTTACTTTGACCATTAAAGACTTAACTGTGTACTCAGTAAAAAGTGCACTATTAAATCTCTAATAGTCAAAGTTAACAATTAACTGTCTGTTTTTTTATTAAAAAGAAAAAAAAATTGATTCAATTCCCCTAGAACTTAGTTTGATCATCATCTTTGAATCTTCAGAACTCCTTTCAGGGAGGGCCCACAGGAAGATATTAGTTAACAATTAACTGTCTGAATCTTCAGCATCTTCGTTTTGCCAGTAACTCCTTTCAGGGAGGGCTTCCACAGAACTTGAAACGATGCTCAGAGCTGAAGGTTCTTGATTTAAGAGGAAACAATCTCCAGGGCAGATGAATTTAGCACACTGTCCAAGCTTTATGCACTGAGCCTGTCCAGAAATAACTTTTCTCGTACCATTCCACCATCTCTGGGTAATATTTCTACTCTCCAAATACTTAATTTATCAAGAAATAATTTAACTGGGGATTTTTCACCTGAGCGTAGCAAACTCTTAAATCTAAAAACCCTTGAACTGTCCTCAAATAAGTTGTCAGGTAGAGTTCCTGATCAGCTCTACAATATCTCATCTCTCCAGGTGCTTTCCATCAAAAACAATATGTTGACTGGAATTTTTCCAGCTACTTTAGGCTTTACTCTGCCAAACTTAAACCCATTCTATGGATCAATTCCTCCTACACTGGCCAATGCTTCAGGGCTCATAAAAATTAGTATTGGAGACAATTCACTCACAGGGCAAATCCTACTGAACCTTGGAAGCCTACAAAAGCTCCAGATTTTGCATTTTGGCCATAATCCACTGTTAACTGATAGGGTCAATGATATTAGCTTCATTTCTACCTTAACCAATTGCAGTAATCTGCAAATATTGAGTTTGTCTAGAGTTTGGATTCGAGGTGTCCTACCTAGTGCCATAGGCAAACTTTCCACCAAACTCGCATCTTTATGGCTGAATGATAACCATATAACTGGTGTTCTACCACCTGCAATTGGGAACCTTGTTGGTTTGGGATTTCTTGATTTAAGGAATAACAGTTTCTCAGGCAATATTCCTGATTCTGTCGGGAGACTTGCTAACTTGCAGGAGCTGTATCCTTCTGAAAACTACTTTACTGGGAACATTCCATCATCAATTGGTAACATTTCCAGCCTGCAAATTCTTGTGCTAGAAAAACACATGCTTACAGGCAGCATACCTGCTTCTTTAAGTAATTGCACTGTTCTTCAAGAATTGACTCTTTTTCAGAATCAACTAACTGGAGCATTACCCAGAGAAGTTTTCAGCCTTTCATCTCTAACACTTGGACTCATTTTATCCCAAATCAGAAGTTGGAAACCAGAAAAATCTAGTCTTTTTGGATGTTTCAGAAAACAGACTAACTGTTGAAATACCAATCACCATTGGTGGCTGTGAGATGCTGGAATTCCTCCATTTGGAAGGTAACTCTCTCGAAGGCCACATTCCCGTTTCTTTGGGACAGCTAAAAGCATTCAAGTCATGGATCTGTCTAGCAACAATTTCTCAGGTCAAATTCCTGCTTCTTTGGGAAAGTTAAACTTCCTGAACATTCTTAACCTTTCCTTCAACATGCTAGATGGTAAAGTGCCAAAAGATGGAGTTTTTACAAACACCAGTACCTTTTCGGTACTGGGAAACGAAAAACTATATGGAGGAATTGAAGCATTAAACTTTCCCAAATGTCCAAAAACTCCAAGAAAGCAAAGAAAGTTGTCTAAAACTGTGATAATAGTTCTTGCAATTAGCATTCCTGTAGCTGAGTTTTCAATAATGGCATGTCTCTATGCAATTCATCGAATAAGGAATCCCAGACCACCAATATCTTCTACCTCTATTCTTGGGGAACAGAATCTGAAGATTTTTTATGCAGAGATTTTTCATTCCACCAACGATTTTTCATCAGGGAACCTGATCGGAGAGGGAAAGTATGGCTGTGTTTATAGAGGGATCCTCAGTTATGATGAGACAGCATTTTCTATTAATTAAGTTCCAGCAACCAGGAGCACAGAAGAGTTTCTTGGCTGAATGTGAGGCATTGAGAAATATTCGTCACAGAAACCTGGTCAAGATCATAACTTCTTGTTCAAGTATAAACTTCTAAGGCAATGATTTCAAGGCATTGCTGTTTGAATATGTGCCTAATGGAAGTCTAGAGACATGGTCACATCTAAATTCACCCGATCATCATGAACTGAGGAAGTTGAACCTATTGCAGAGAATGAACATTGCCATAGACATAGCATCTGCACTGGATTACCTTCATAATCACTGTGAAACACAGATAATCCACTGTGATATGAAGCCAAGCAACATTCTCATAGGGGATGATCTTCGTGGCCTGATAAGTGATTTTGGCCTGGCAAAGATTCTTTCAGTGGCAGACGATAAGACCAATCACGGCAGCTCAATTGGGATCAGAGGAACAATTGGATACGTTGCTCCAGGTACATAACATTTTTTTTATGGTTCAAGAAGGTATATACAAGTACATTTTTCAGCCAATCTTCTTTCTTTTCAGTATGATAAATGCTTAGTCTTCCAAGTTATTCCTGTAATACAGAACATGGCATAAGCGGGGAGGTATCGGCACAGGCAGGTATTTACAGCTATGGGGTAATACTACTGGAAATGGTTACAGGGAAAAGACCTACAGACAGCAGGTTTGCAGAAAGTTCAGTCTTCACAGCTATGTTAAGAGAGCTCTTCCCCATCAAGTACTGGAAATTGTGGATCCACAACTTTTTCTGGAAGATTAAAATGAACAAGAGACCTGAAGTCAAAAAACAAAAGGAAACAAAATCAGAATTGAAAAATGCTGCCTATCAATCCTTCAGATTGGAGTTTCATGCTCTGCAGAAGTGCCGATGGAAAGGATGGGTATTGAGGAAGTCATTAGTGAATTAAATTCCCGTTGGAATTATGAGACGTCAATGATGGGATATGTCCTTTAGTGATAATAATTATGGAAAAGAAGTCAATTAAAAGAAAATATATGATATTTCTTTCAAATAATGAAGAGAAGTTAATTAAAAGAAAGGGATGTGACCTTTCTATCAAATAACATCTTTTCAGACTTCCTTTTTTTTTCAGACAACTATTAAAGGAGGATATAGGTCTTCTATTTTATGTATATTTTTTACAAATTAAAAATATATAGTATAGAGAACACTAGATTCCCTCTATCATATTTTCTCAGACATTGATTCTTAGTATTGCAAAAGGGCTTATAATCTGTGGCTAATAAGGTATCTTCATAATTTTGATGTACTTTCTGATCAGTGATTTAATTTGATCTCGGGTATGTCTTCCGCAAGTTATTATCAAAATATGTTTCTGTAAGTTATTATCAGAATCTGTTTCTGTATCTTAAAAGGATATAATTTCCGTCATTGATATCAGAGACAGGTTATAGTATCCGATTATCTGTTCCCGTGTTATGTTTTGATTCCAGAAATATGATTGTATGAAAACATATGATATCTAGTCCTAATTAATTATTCATGTCTTTTGAAATATACGTATATAGTGATTAGTTAAATGGAAATATAAGAAGTTGCAGAAGAATAAAGAAGTAAAGTTATATCAAATAATATAGAAAGATAAAGTTTTCAATGTACGAAGAACTAAGAAGAAGATAACGATAATCAAACTCTTTGGAATATTACAGCATATAAAATAATAATAATCTTTGATATATCAAATCTGAGAGGATAAATTAATATTACGGGCTGCTATTTGAGAAAATTTAGTATTCTTAATATATTAATATATGATGATGATTAATATATTAAAAATAAAATTAAAGAGCAGTATTCAGTTTGATTAAGTTGGTTTTGAGAATTTGGAAGAATTTGTCGATGACAGTGACCGTGCACCTTTTGGATTCCTAATTTACTGCCCATACTTCAATATATGGTTCCTCTGCATTTTCAGTTAATTTAAAAATAAGAAATATTCTGAAGTAGTAGTAATGGTTTTGAGTTGATATGGGGTCCGCAAAGATTATTTTCTTTTGTACTTTAATTATCTACAAAGTTGTTATCTTTGTTGTTGATAATTACCATATCTCTAAAAAAAATAAAAAATAAAAAATTATTTGAGATATTCTGCATGTCAATTACAGAATAACAAAGGAAATGATAAGTTCCTATATATAATTTCTGGTTCATGAATCTTTATTTGGTAATTCCTTGATTTCCTTGAATCTTGGTTAGGAAAGCTTTTGCTGTTGAAAGATGAAATTACCTAAAGAATTGATT
>JAOXNR010054623.1:0-12274 GCA_028571225.1 Parsonsia alboflavescens | reverse complement strand
TTGGTGATAGCCACTTTTTAAATCAATCTTAGAAAAGCATGTACTACCACTTAATTCATCAAGCATGTCATCTAAACTAGGGATAAGGAAGCGATACTTTACAGTAATTTTGTTGATTGATCGACAATCAACACATATTCTCCACGTCCCATCCTTCTTGGGCACAAGTAAAACCAACACCGCACAAGGGCTCATGCTCTCCCTAACATAGCCTTTGGAAATGAGCTTTTCCACTTCTCTTTGTAGCTCCTTAGTCTCCTCTGAATTGGTCCTATGGGCTACTTTGTTAGGTAATGGAGCTCCCGGAATCAAATCTATTTGATGCTCAACCCCTCTCTTTGGGAAAGACATCTTCAAATTCCTTCAAGATAGAACAAACTTCATTAGGAACAGATGTGTTAGTGTCATCATAAAAAACAATTGATACCAATGAATGTTTAAACATAAGTAAGACTAAAGGCTTGAAGCTCATACAAACACTCTTCACCTCTCTTTCTTTTGCATAAAAACTCATTTTCTCTCCATTTTTTGTCTCGGTTTCTCCCTTGTTCTTTGCACTCTCTATTTTGTTCAGCTTTGCTACCTTCTCCCCAGATTTTTCAGTAATTCCCTTCTTAGTTTTTTTCCCTCAATCTCTCTTGACTTTCCCTCATTTTCTCTCTTTTCTTTTTCTTCATAAAATTTTTTCGTTCTCTCAAGAATTTTTTCTTTGATCCATATAAGCTTCATGAGGCTTTAAAGGGCTCAAATGTATCTTCCTTCCATCAAATTCCAAAGTATGCTTGTTCTTGAAACCATCATATATCACTTTCCTATCATATTGCCATGGTCTTCCAAGTAACAAGTGTGTGGCTTGCATAGGCACCGCATCACAAAGCACCTCATTATGGTACTTTCCCATAGAAAATGAGACTCTCACTTGCTTCCCAACCTTCACTTCACCACTATCATTCAACCATTGAAGCTTGTATCTTTTAGGATGGTCTATGCAAAGCAATTTCATCTTTTCAATCAAGTAGGAACTTGCAACATTAACATAACTAAAATTATCCACGATGGCACTACAACAATGTCCTTGTATCAAACATTTTGTATGGAATAAATTTTCCCTTTGCAACTCCTCCTCCTTACTTGCTTGTGTGCTAAGCATCCTCCTAATCATTGCTCATAGACTCCTTCATTGGGATAAAATTCCTCTCCTTACTCTCCACTTTCAACCTTCGCTTCCTCCTCTTCTCCCTCACTAGCCCATTCTACCATGTCTTTGTTGGTCAAGATGAAGTTCCTCTTGTTAGGACATTGGTTGGCATAATGTCCAAAAGCTTGAAATTTATGGCACTTAAAATCTCTAGCCTTGTAGGGTGGAAGTTGACCTTTTCCTTTGTCTCCTTGAGGTCTCTTGTTCTCTTGAAACTTTGGCTTGAAACCATCCTCCTTTGCTAGAAATTTAGGAGCCATTTCAACTTTCTTATGCCAAGTATTTGCAGGTTTGGAAGCTGAATTTCCATGATCTTGTGAGCTGTAAGTTCTCCCACTTGAACTTAACTTGTTCTTCAATTGCTTTTCAATTTTGATATCTATGTCCACCACATCTTGCAGTTGATAGAATTGACAAATCTCCACCTTGTCGGCTATCTGATGCAGGAGCGGACGGTGCAAGTCAATGTGAGCAAGAGCAGACTGAACTGACCTAGAAAACAGAGCCGCAAGTGCCTAGGCGTTCAGCGAGGATTAGAGATATGGCTCGAAAAGGGGGGGGGGGGCGCTCGGACGTAAGGCCTTGAGGGCTTTTCGATCCTTTTAGCATTTTGTGGAATATTTTTAGGTTTTGGGGTATTTTCGTATTTTTGGTAGTTGTGTTTCTTTTTTAATTTCCGTTTCCAGTTAGGTTTAGCATTCCGTTTCCTATTAGGTTTAGCGTTCCGTTTCCGATTAGGTTTAGCATTCATGGAGGTTTATTTAATGGTGTTTTTCTTGAAAATTCTACTATTGTGTCTTTGTTTTTTTTTTAATATCGAAGACTCTAATTGCATCTTCGTCAATTGGTATCAGAGACAACGTTTCGGTCCATCAAACCCTAATCCACCCGCCAACAACCAGACAACGTGTCTAGTAGTGAGAACAACGATTTCAACCTTATTGTTTCCAATCTGTTGCAACGGTTGGAAGAAGAAAGGGAAGAGCGAAAGTTGCAACAGGAGGAAACCAGGAGGCGGCAAGAGGAAGAGCATGAGGAGATGATCAAGGGTAAAGGCAAACCCTCAGTTAACGTTCGGGGAGTGGGAGAACTCACCCCTAGAAAATCGGCTAACTAGGGGAAGGGAACCCACAGCCTTATAAGTCGCAGAATATCCTCTTGGTTGTTCGATGTGGGATTTCCCCTACATCAATCTCCCCCCCCCCCCCCCCCGACCATAAGCTTTTGCCACCTCGCTGAAGGATGTTAATACACCTGGAAGATCCCACTGGTATTGCCCTATAACAGCCCAATACGGACACCATCACTTGTCAGGCCCAAGAGGTGGCTTTGATACCACTTGACGGAGGGTAAAGGCAGACCCTCATTCGACCTTCAGGGAGTGGGAGAACTCACCCCTAGAAAACCGGCTTACTAGGGGTGGGAACCCATAGCCTTATAAGTCGCAGAATATCCTCTTAGTTGTCCGATATGGGATTTCCCCTACATCAGGAGAGGAGGCAATTCATGCAGTAGATGATGGAGATGATGGCGCGGTTCGCACCCAAGCAAGCGAATCCAGCGCCACCACCTCAACAACTAGCTGCTCCAAAATTTGCATTAACCTACCGCTCCACCAAGACGGCCAGAGGTACCCGGACCAGCTGCTCTCTTAGGGCAACCGGAATTTCAAGTGGAAGTAGAGGGTGAGCCAATACCGTTTGAGGAGGAGCCATACCGGGAACAAAGGTATTTTCAAAGACCTTTTCGCAATCAGCGGCAGAATTATGAAGCTGTGCGCAACAGATCAAACTGATGGGATAGAGGGTTCAAGTTAGAAATTCTGGAGTTCACCGGAAGTTTGAGCCCGAATGAATTTCTTGATAGGTCAACAGTGGTGGATGATTTGCTGCGCATCAAAGAAGTCCCACTGGAGAAACAAGCCCCATCACTATCTAACTATTCAAACCACAAAAAAACCTTGCAATTGTAGCTTCTTCATCCTCCTCAATGTTAATTCTTATCATGGCTAGCGCCATTTCTTTGTAATACTCATCAACCCCTTGGAACCTTATTGAGGAGTTTGAAGTTTTTGGTAAAGCGTTCTATGATAATAAGCTAGAACAAATCTCTTTCTCATGACTGTTTTCAGCTCATTCCTAGTTGCAATAGCTGGTTCTCTAGCCCTCCTCTTGGTGATCATCAATTATTCCCACCAAATAAGTGCATAATCTAAATATTCTGTAATTGCTAGAGTCACTTTCTTGGCTTCCGGATAGTCATGGCAATCAAATACATGCTCAACTTTGCTCTCCCAAACCAGGTATGCTTCCGGATCATGACCTCCCTTGAATGGTAGAATGGTTAGCTTAAAGTTTCCCATGTTTGTATCTCTTCTCCTTGGCTCTCGGTAATCATTCTCATGCTGCGGTTCCCATTCTTCTTCTTCCTCATCAAATGCTTCATCAAAATGTAGTTGAAGAACTCTTCCTCTTGGCTGTGCCCTTTGCACATTACCTCCCCTACCCCTGCTACCTTGTTGAAATTGATTTCGGCCAGCTCTATGAGAGGCTGGTGGTGTGTCAAATGTGTTCACCCTCTCTTCAACTTTATTGATCCTTGTATCAAGATCTTGTCTCATGGATCCCATGTCCTTTGTAATTGATCCCAATTCCAATGATATTCTTTGTAAGGCTTCATTCATAGAAGACATTGCAGCATTGTCCTCTCCCATGTTGGAAGCAATTTATGCACTTGCAACTTCTTTTGACATAATGGTAGATGCAACTCAAAAACCAAACAGAAAATGTGTACAACCTCACACCACTCGTGTATGTTGTCACTCTTAGATTGGCTTTTTCTTCACTCTAATGTGCTCACCCCTAGCACACACCCCTTAGCCTTTTTCCTTTCTTAGCTCTTCTTTAAGTTCTTAATGCAACTTCAAGAGTAGACAATGTCTTAACAAGGCAATCAACTCAAGCATCAACAACTCAAACAAGTAGTTCATATCTTCCCACTTATAAGATTCAAAGAGATAAGAGTTTCAAAGAAAATGGTCAATGAACACAAAGAAAATGATCAAACACTTGGAATCCAATAAGAAATAGAAAAAAGGCAATCTAACAAACACCCTGAGGACAAAGAATTTGTGATCCAACTTTTTGTAATTTTCAGTTTCGGTCAAGCATCCAGATTCACAATTCAACTTGGCAAATTGGCAATTCAATGTAGTATATCATATCTCAAGCTCTTCCCAACAAGTTAAATATCATAACAATGGAATTCAACTTCACAATTTACATTCAATCTCAATTGAAATTTTCTAGAATCTTTTTTTTTTTTTTTAACAGATTTTCAAATTCTCTGTTTTGGAGATCTTTGATCTCTCTTTTCTCTTCTTTCTTTCTTTTCGATGTTGTTGAGAATTGGAAGAAGTAGATTCACAATCAAATTGAATTGGCCTTGATTTTCAAATCTTTGACACAATTCCACAATAGATCTCAAGAAGAAAACTAGGATTAATGTAAACAACAAACATAAACACATAAGATCACATAGATTTCAAAGAAATGACATGATGTTAACACTTAAACAAGAAAGAAAATAAAGGATAGGCAAACCTCTTGATGAATAAACCTAGGACTCTGATGCTAAAAGTTGATTTGATATCAAATTTGGAAGGAATTCATCATTCATCAAATATAAACTTTCGAACTAAACCAAATTGTGATTCCCCATGACTTCATGCAAGAGATTCAAACTAGAACCATTAACCAATTGTCTTCCAATATAACCTAATGGATTGAGTCCCAACAACTCATCTCAATTACCCTAGCCAAGCATTGAGATCCCTAAAGTTTAACTAAGAACCCTAGAAGAGCTCTAAGCCACACTCTCGGTTTTGGTAGCCTTGAATCCATGAGGAATGCATTCAAATTTCTAAAAAGTGTTTGTAGAGTTAATTGTTAAAATGCAATACAAATGATGACCTATTTATAGGCTCAGCCCCAATTAGGATTAGGGACTTAATTAGCCACCTAAAGCTAGCTTAAAACATAAAGAAAGCAACTAACAAAAAGTGGAAAAGTCCAACCAAAGTCAAGACTACGAAGCTGTAAAAACCGAGGACTAAAACTGAAATTTTTGGCAGAATTTCAGCCAACTGTCCAGCCTTACTTCTAAGGCTTCCCAAGGCTTGTTTCCTTGATTGTCCACCCCTCCTTGATGTCTTCTATCATCCACAACTTGAGCTCTTTCCTTGATTCATCCTCCATTGACGGTTGTGCTTCAAACATAGTAGTAAATTCTAGCATTTCTTCTCTTCCTTACACAAATGTGATTAATGCTTTCCATAACTTAGTTGCTCTAGCTCTTGTGATAGGACCAGCTAGTATTATAGGCAATGGATCACCATGACCTTAAAGAACAACATTTCATTTTGAAGAAATCCTATCTCGCCTATTTGATTTCTAAAGAGTAATCACCTAAAAATTCTTTAAATATTATGTTAATCCATTGATCCAAAGAACCTGTAAGTAATATATTTCTATTAATAGGATCTAATGAAATGAACCAATCATGTAGAGTACCAACAAAATGACTAAAGAATTCAATTAGAATGTTATTCAAAGGTACTCCCTTTAATAATTGTGTATTAAGCCATGATGACATCTCCTGGAATCTTTCACGTCTTTTGCTGATGGAAATGTCATCAAACGTGAAACAAGTTATTTTCTAAGATTTCTCCAGAGGAGCGGGTTGTGGAAGTGGTGGTTGATTGTCTGCCATAGACTCATCTCCATTGTCTTCTTCATAGTCATGAAATTCAACATGTGTTGTTGATCCTGAGGGACCTGGGGTAGTCATAAGGATCCCTAAAACGTCCATCTTCTTATCTCCTGAGTCAGTGTACTCAGAAATGTTCTTTGAGGATGCTTCGGACATGGATTCTTCATTTGACTCAGAAATGCTCCTTAAGGATGCCTCAGACATGGATTCTTCATTTGAACTGCCAGAAGATGTCAGATTATCAACAACTTGATAAGACACCATCAGTTGCGGAGCTGGATTTGCTGAAGAAAAGCCAGGCTGTTTGAAAGAACTTGCTGGAGTAGGTTCTCTGGTTTCTTCTTTCTTTGAAGATTCATGATGAGCAACATCAGGCTGGACTGGGGCCTTTGCCTTCCCTGCCTGAGGATATCTTGTCCCTTCAGGTCAGAATGTTTCCAACTGACTAGTTGAGCTTGAAAGTTTCTTTTTGATGTCGGATGGACATAGGGGTGTTCTTTCGCCCATCTCTCCCCAAAACTGCAGTTTAGAATGCTGTAATCTGGTATTCTTTCTGCTTGAGGTCAAGCAGGGTTCAGCGGTCCACTGAAAAGTGATCCACCAAAAAGTGGTGTTGGTGTATGAAAAGTTGGTGGATTATTTGCAACTCCAAACATGAGTAGTCTGGGACTTCTTTCTTTCATAGTTCCCAGTTTGTGTATCTCTTGGCGTTTTTCACCAAACTCAGTGCAGTGGCTAGCATCAATACGGACCATTACCTTCAAGTCACGATCAAGAGCATTGTACCTGTCCAGCATCTCATGGTACATCTTCTCTACAAAGTCAACTTTCTCTTCAACTTGGTTGACTTTGTCATCGATTCTGGTCAACATGCGATTCTGGGCAGTGGCATTATCAGTTTGCCAATTGAGAACTTCTTCTGCCTGGTTCAGTGGAACTTGTCTTCCATATTCATCAACTGCCTTTTGAGAAATATAAGGCCTAGATGCTCGTTTTCAGCCTCATTTGTTCTCCTTTCCAAAGGCGGGAAATCAGAAGCATATGAATTCATTGTGGGCTTGTTCATCATGCATGGAATTGGTGCTGGCTCAACTGGTGTGATCTTTTCTGCCTGCTTAAAATAGGGAGAAGGCTCAAAGTAGTCCGTGGTCTTCTTTCTCCATTCTTCTTGTTTGCAATAAGAAGATGGCTCATAGTAGTCCATCGTGTTCCTCACGATCTTCTTGATGGAGGGTAAGATAGATTTCATGGATGGAGGACTTTCTTTATTCATGGGCAGTGAAGTTGTTGCCTTAGGATAAGGGCCGTAGAAATCCGAGAGGCTAGTGAAGGGCTTAGGAGCTAGCATTGTTGGAGGCTTGCTATCATCATTGTCATTTTGAGGACGTCTGGATGAACATCCACCAATCTTCTTCTTAGCCCGACATCGTCTTCTCGGGACTTCATCATCATCTTCAGAGGAATCCACTTCACAAGAGCACTCTGGGTCACATAGGAAATGACTGTCTACATAGGACGTATAGCTAGGCTCAGTTTGATGGTTAAAGAGGACACCAGACATCTTTTTTGCATGCTGGAATCTAACTGATCATATGATGTGAGCATCAGCTGAGTGAAAATGTGATCAGACTCCTCTTTTGCAGGAATCTTAAAAGATGTCTTTACTCGTCCATCTGGTAGCCTCCGAAAAGCTGAAAGACTGGCCTACACTGGTTTTACCCAGTGATGCATGTTTTCGTAATAAGTGATCCAGTTAGTTGGTATGAGCTTTTCAAGATCTGCTCTTCTTATCTATTTGGGAATCTCGATCAAGGTGGGAGCCTCCGTGGAAGAATTTGCCAGAATCATCAGTGCTTCTGGAGATCCGCTGTTCTGTAGATCAAAAGCATGGTTTTGCAATCTGTACACCATCTGATGGTGTAGTGTCGCCATTCTTGATGAAGGGGCGAGAGATATCCCGGTGAGTTGGAGTTGTGCCTTCCGGGCTGTGCACAAATTTGGGTCTTGGAGGGATATCGCATCATTTGGGAACAAAGTGAGAACAACACTCCGGGCTATGCACAAATTTGGGTCTTGGAGGGATATCGCATCATTTGGGAACAAAGTGAGAACAACACTTCCAGAATTCAAAGTTGTAATCACTATTCCGATGACTGCCTGCTCGTACCACCAATGTGAAGGTGTGTGTACCCTTCGATCCTCCGTTGTGTCACCATCTCTGGTAGTATATTAAGGGTAATATACTAATCTTTGGTGGAGAACGAAATGTCACACTAGTCTAGTTTTGAAGATTGAACATATTCATTCTTCCTTGGGGTGGTCGATTTGAGCAACTGTCTGTTGAATTGATTCTTGGAGGAAAGGATCTTCTCTTTTTGTAAATATTATATGGAATCATCAGAGGAGGGACTGCTTCCTCAACTGAGACCGACTCTGGGATCATGGTAATCTTAACAAGACTACCTACATTAGCAGAATGTAAAGAACGCTTGGGTAAAGATAAGGAACTGGAAATATTTACAAGCTAGGAACTGGAACTAGGAGTGTTTTCCTTGGCTGTAACGAATCTCTCCCTACTCTCTCTCTGTCATCCTTCGGAATCTAAAATCTCTAATTCTTCCCCCTTGCAAAACGAAAATTTTGCAACTTTGGAATGCTCCGTTTTAGCTCTGATACCAACGAGGTTCAAGCACTACTCTGACACAGTTCATCCCGTGTACATCTTTCCCCTGGATGCATCCCTAGCTTAGCGTGAACTCTATTTTCCTCTAAGTCACTATTCAAGGATAATGCTTGTGCCTACTAATATTTCCGTCATAGTTCACCTATAACCGGGGAATACTGGAAGGAATAATAGACTCTTTAGGAATTCAAAAAGATTTCAAGAGAGAGATCGAAAGACTTAGAATACCATTGAAAGGGAAACATTCATGATATTATTAATCGCAAAATATTTACAGTAGACACTTTACAAGAGACTTCAATAGACACTCTACAAGAGACTTGTGTACAAACTTGGAGTCAAACTTAACTTAGGAAATAACCTAAGACCAACTTGACTTAGATTAGACGTCTTGGGTTCTTTTATAGAGATGGCTGAATGTTCAGGACTCCCTAGGACTAGTTACATTTTGATTCTTCCGACCATTGCAGAATTCACATGAAGTTATAAGACAAAGTTCTTCACATGACAATAAAGACAAAAGACTAAAGCAGAATACATAAGAAACTGCATTCTTGTCTTCATGTGGTGAATGATGTTTCTTCATCTTGTGAGGGCCGAATTTGGAGAGTTACTTGGCTGCAATTCTTGGACATGAAGCTATGACTCATGACACATATCACCTAATAAGCTTACAAAGATAAAAGACAAAAACAAACATTACAAGGAAAAGGACTCTGCATACATAACAAGACAAAACACAAACACATGACTTCAACAAACCTGGTGCCTCTTCATGTGATAACCAATTCTTTGCATGGGAGATGACTTGGCTACTGATTTTTCTGCTGGAACACCTGGTTGCTTGCAAGAATAAGAGACAAGACAAAGAACATAAGCTGTCTTCTAGTGGTAACTTAAGCACTTCAACTGATTTTGCTGGTGATGAATCAGCTGGAATGCTGATGATTTGGCATCTGATTTCTGCTTGAAGAGCTGCCCAATTCGTGCTTGATGTGGCTGAGAAACTCCTGGCTGCATGAAGTACCTTAGGACAAAGTAATAGTGGTGGAAATAGTGAAAATTTTGTGAAGAGCAAAATTTTTTTGATGGCAGAAATTTTATGCATGAGATCCTTTTGTTGATGATGACACGGTTGATGCATGAGGTGAGTTGATAACAAGTAATTAGAAACTTCTTTTGCTTGTGAAGGTAACAAAGAATTTATTCTTTTTGGGAAATGGCCGAATTTTTCTTTGAATTGGCCGAAATGTTTGAGGTGACTAAGGCTCCATTCTTGAAGACGAGGAAGCTGGATCTTTGCTTGAAGGAGAAGTCTTTTCTTGATGAAGTTTCTATGCGCAATGATAGCAATGATAAGCCTCTGAAAGTGGAACTTCCTAGTGCTCTGGGTACCCATCCCAATTAATGTCTTCATTAGGCTGGTTGTCTTCTTCAAAGATATTTACATAACTATAACTTGGTGGTTCCTCTGGAGAAGCATTCTTGGACTTTAAGTACACAAGGAGTTCATCATGAGCTAACTGCATGGATGGTTGAGTCAAAGGTGGTTCCGTTAAAATCCATTTGCTGATTCGTGGATAAGGCCTTGGCTTGAAATAAGTCTTCTGGCATGGGACCTACATGAGAAAATTGCATGAAGTTGTTGAATCGAAGGATACATCATGGAATCAGTTTTGTTCTCGATAGGTTAAGGCTTGGTTCTTAAACACGGTTTTTCTGGCATATTCTTTGACTTTGTCAATTGTGTCACAATGGGGTAGTTCAGGGGGGTAAAATTCTAGAGTAGTGAAGATGATAGGTACTGGTTTGTGTAGGCTTCTCAAGAATAGGGTTGGCAAACATTTCCTTTTTGGTCTAGATAGCAAGTCGACTAGGATATTGGACTCTCCTTTGATATGTTGAACTTGGAACTGGTATTTGGAGAACCAATCTTTCAGGCGAAGGAGTTGAGGTTCAGGAATGACTTTGTTTTGTATTCCATGATCTTTGGGAAAGAGGAGTTATCCATCTGCACTGTAAACTCATAACCGATCATATGAAATTCAAATTTTTTGATACCATACTTGAGTACCAAAATCTCCTTGATGGTGGTGTGGTAGTGCTTTTCTGCATCCTTGAATTGGCCGTTGGCATGACCGCAATAATGTTTCTGGGCAATGAGTTCTTCAATGAGGATTACTTCCTAAAACTCATCACTTGCATCTGTTTGTAAGATCTTGTAACCCGTGGGTGGAATATGAAGTGGAAGTGGTTTCTAACACATTTGTTAAAGGCCTTGAACGGCTAGGGTTTCTTCATGACCCCAGGGAGGTGGTTTCTTTTTCATGAGTTTGGATAACTGACTAGTGTATTTGGTGGAGTTCGGAAGGAAAGCTTTGATGTAGTTGATGATGTCGAGGAACTGCTGGATTTCATTTACAGACAGGTTTTCATCAGGAAAGAAAGGAAGGGTTTCAACAAGGAAGCACTGTGAAGAATGCGTTGAAAAAAGAATGGAGAACGGAATGTCACAGTGGTCTAGTTTTGAAGACTGAACATACTTCTTCGTCCTTGGGGTGGTCGATTTGAGCAACTGTCTAATTGACTTGATTCTTAGAGGAAAGGATCCTTTCTTTTTGTAAATATTATATGGACTCATCAGAGAAGGGTCTGGTTCCTCAATTGAGATTCACTCTGGGATAGTAGTAAACACAACAAGACTGCTTACATTTGCAGAATGTAAAGAACGTTTGGGTAAAGATAAGGAACTGGAAATATTTACGAGTTGGGAACTGGAACTAGGCATGTTTTCCATGGTTGAAACAATCTCTCCTTACTCTCTCTCTCTCATTGTTCGGAATCTAAAATCCCTAATTCTTCCGACTTGCAAAACGAAAATTTTCCAACACGAGAAGGCTCCGTTCTGGCTCTGATACCAACGGGCCAAAAATAAACATGTATTTATCATGCAATTAGCCATGCTAAAATAAACGAAAACTGGTGTCGTTCTCATTGTGACAATCTGGTCGATACCACTTAAAGCTAATTGGATCCCGAATCCACGAGGAAACCAGATCTGACATCCCATGATTTTAAAAATAATTTCTCATATAAGAGGATGAGAAAGATACCTTTTTGATGATTTGCGAAGATCTTGTCTAGTGGAATGAATTTGGACATCTTGATCCACTATGCAAAAAATTTTCTAATCTATTCCCAATTTGTCTGGGTGAACAGAAAGGAAAATAAAAGATGGAGAATTTCTTTGAATGGAGTGGAGGAAAACAGACATTCTGTAATTTTTCTACAAAGAAAAAAATTATGTCTGTTCTAATTTTTCTCAGGTCAATCAGAATTGTTTCACTGTTCTAGTTATTATAGGATTTATAAATAATCCTTTAAAATAACTAAATTAGAAATATGCATTTTCTATGGGCCAAAAGCCCAACAGCCTAACAATCCTCTTATTTAATTAAAGGTCCAATAATTATTCATTGGATTATGGATCCAACATAGTTATTCTGGCCTTTTAATTAAAACCCAAATTTATTTTTATTCTCAAGCCATCAAATAATTAATCTCATGGACCTAAATCCAAATTAATTATAAGACTAATAAAAATAAATCCACTTCATTATTTT
>JAOXNR010054622.1:0-12276 GCA_028571225.1 Parsonsia alboflavescens | reverse complement strand
TGTCCACCATTTGGGTTATAGAATCTATATCCCTTAGAATGGTCTGGATAGGATACAAAGAAACACCGAGTGGTTCTAGATTCCAACTTTCCTAATGTTGGATTATATAACTTTACTTCTGCAGGACATCCCCAAACTCAAAAATGATTCAGGCTTGGCTTACGCCCAGTCCATAGCTCAAAAGGCGTCAATGGAGCCAATTTAGTATGCCCAGTCCATAGCTCAAAAACCGTCAATCAATGCATAAATGAAATAGGGACATACCTGATGTCGATTCCATGTGTAGATCTTGAAGCGGGAGCACAGATCTTGATTGGTGGAAGCTTTCTCCCTTTTGATCCCTCTGTATGCCTTTTCTTTCTAGCAGATGAGAGACCAGAGAGTGTTTTCTAACGTAAAGGATCACATTTGTTTTGGTTGTATCAGACTCTCATAAAGGCAGACCAGACTCTGTATGGTTTGGATCATCATCGGGCCAAAGGGAGGAGACCCAACATTTTAAAGTCCGAACCCAGTCCACTCATCACGGATTGGGTCCATCAGCCCACACTATGCCAGTCCATATTCACAAATTAAAAGCCCTAAAACCTCACTTAATTAACTGGTCTTTAATTAATGATTAATTAATCTAGCCCACTGAACGGGATTAATTGGACTAAATCCCAACACTTCAATGATCCATCCATCTATGAAGAACATTGGTCTTTGTTGTAAACCTCTCTCCAACATCTGTTCAAATGAAAAGT
Source organism: Parsonsia alboflavescens (assembly GCA_028571225.1). NCBI lineage: Eukaryota > Viridiplantae > Streptophyta > Magnoliopsida > Gentianales > Apocynaceae > Parsonsia > Parsonsia alboflavescens. The sequence goes on along the minus strand of JAOXNR010054622.1, from coordinate 11,530 downwards.
CACTTTCAGAAAATGAGCCTAGTTTTGAACACAGAGATGATATGAAGTCCATTTTCGAGTGGTTTTTTGCTGGTTTAGGACCAGGATTTGCATTTGGTCTTTCGTTGATTTTCTAAGAAGTCATGGCACATTGCATATTTTCAGTCCGTGGAGAGTTTAGCTAAAAATTTATGGGTGTGTAGTGTGTTGAAAACCTGTGAATCTTTCTTGGAAATGGGTGTGTAGCTAAAAAATTACACTCTAAAGTTTGCAACGCATATAATAATTCGAAAACCTGTGAATCTTTCTTGGAAATGCTGGAGTGCTTTTTATATTGTCAAAATAAAGCTTTGTTTTCCCCATTTTTTTCTATAATTTTAATATTTTTAACAAATTAAAATGATGATTTTTAATGATTTTAGCATTGAAGATATATGAAAGGATTAGTTTATTTGAAAAGAAAACGAAAAACCATCACAAAAAATATCTAAAAGATGTTGTCCAAAAGTTGTTTTGAAAACAAGATTTATAGAACTGTTTTGTAAAACTGTTTTCCAAAACAAATCTACTAAATATGTTATTTTGTTCTTGAAAATTTGGAGAACAAAAAAACTGTTCTAGAAACAGAAACTAAATATGTTATTTTCTGAAGTATGATTTCTTTGTGAAGTAACCGTAATAAATTAAACATGTATACACACTCTCACACACATTCCTTTTTAACCGTTTATATAAATTTTTTTACTGGTATTTGGAAATACAATTAATAAGCACTACGATCTTAGATATATTTTACCAAAATACTCTTATAACCATTTTATTCCATTTGTATGCTTATGTATTGTACTACTGGAGGATGACTTAATTGCTAAAAAAAGCTAACGTCAATGGTTAAATTAACTAGTTTTACAGTTGCATAAAGAGGTTTATGTATTAATATGGAGATGGAAAACAGTTAAAAATAATAATGATAAAAGAATGGTTTAGACTTCCTTTATTTTTTTTTATTATTATTATTAAAAATAATAATTATAATAGTATAGGAAGATTGAAGAAGGAGATTTTTTTCTTATACTCCCTTCGCCTGAGAATGAATGTCCGTATTTTCATTTTAAGTTGTTTTGAATTAAATGTCTCCTTAATTTTAGAATTTACATTCACTTGCAAAATGGTTATATAGTGAATTACTAATTTATCTTGAATGATAAATATAAATTAGTAATTTGTATGAAAGTTAAAATTGGATATTCAATTGGGAATAGAAGAGTATAAAAGAGGAAATGGGAAAGAAAGGCATGTAAGTTGAAAAGAAAAATTGTTATTTTATATATGCGGATAAAGAACTTCTTATATCATTTATATATTTCACACAATTCCAACCTAAATGATGTTTACATATGGGTTTACCAAGAAGCCGTTCCGGAATTTTAAGCTCTCACTCTACTAAAGCATTACTGTTTTTCACATGATTTGCAGTCTAGATTATATTTCTGTTTATTTTTAGTAAAATCCGATACTGAACAACTTGAACATAAATTTTGATTATTTTCTACTTTATGTATTGATGGGTGAAATGGGCCGGATCCGGACTAAGGCCCACCCAAATGGATCAGAGGATCCCATGCCTTTAATACCTGAATGTCAAATTCATAAAGTCAATGAGAACGCGTGGGCAAGCAAATTGCCACCATTGACTTGCCACGTCATAGACCTAGATGTCACCGACCTCCTAAATGAGCTGAAGCTAAGATCTTGTCAGACCTCAACTTCGACCTAGCAAGCTCCCATCCGAATCATAAATCTTTCTTGTCACGATCACCGGTGCGTGACTCCTAGTCACTCAAAGGAGCCATGGACCACTTGGAGCGATCTCGCAAAAAAAGATGTTCGAGTTTCTCAATGTTCATGGGGAGATCACGAAGTTGGTCTAAAGGTCGGCTAGCGAGCTTGCAGCTCTTACGGAGACATGAATGGCAAGATCTTTCATTTTAAGGAAACTCCGAGATTTACGAAGTAATTGGCGAGATTTGACTAAATTCCACAATTATCCCAATTGCCTATAGCTAAGTAAGGGGGAACCGAATTCCATGAGATAACGGATCATTTTCTCGCCACTTAAACAAAAACATGTAGTCAATCTAAAAATAGAAAAGAAAAAAGAAAAAACTCTCTTACTTTCTTGAAAACAATCTTTATCGGAAAACTTTCTCAAACTATTTAAATAGACTCCACACTATTTACATGCGAAAAACATTTGGATAAAGTTAAATAGACTCCAAACTATTTACATGCCAAAATGGATGTAAACGGTTTCGGATGTAAATGGATGTAGATATCCATGGATGTCCATTTAATTATTTTTCTTAAATTTTTTTTTAATTTGAAATTTTCCCTTAACTTTAATGTGAATTCTTTTATTTTATATTAAGGATAACATTTATTATTATTATTAAATTTTATATTAATAACCTAAACAAATTTGATTTTTAAAAGAATCAAATGCCGAAAAGAGAATTTTGTTAGGATGAAAGGGAATCAATATACTAATGAAAGTGCAACAACAATATTCCTTCTCCTTCTGAACTACAATAAAAGAACTAAATATTCCTCCTAAAACTACAAAATAAATATCATAAGACAGAACCTAAAGAAATAGAACCTAACTTGACAACTAATGGGGCAAAATCAGTTGAAAATCAAGTGCACATTAAGCAAGTTGAATTCCATCTATATCTGACTTCTTATTCTGCTGGATTCCTTGATGAACTGAGAGAGATGTCCAAGCTTGTTTCTCCCATTGATTGCACACAAAGAGAGAACTTGATATATAAAAAATTTAGGCTCTAGCAAGAAATTAGCCAATTACCTAACCAGGTTTCATTGAGGAGTATGTATAAACAAGGGGGGAGGCTTTGAATATGATATCTAGTTATCAAACATGAGTTGCTAGCTGTCTAGTTATGATTAGATCATGATATGTATTAGTATAGCTACACACTGTTATTCAATCTATCTATACTCCAGCAATATAGTATGCAATTTTTTTTTATTAGTGCCTCCCACATATTTTATACACTTCATAATCTTCAAGAAGGGATTTTCAATGCAATTCAAATCAGCCTTAACAATCAAATTTAGGGTTGTGCAAATATTTCTCAATACAGGTTGTGCCTCTATATTAAACATTGCGTGCAAATCTGTAATTTCTTCTTGTTCTATAAAGCTGAAAGAAAGATTATGAAACATGATAGCTTTAGAATAAATTTGAAAGAAATAACTTAAACCAAGAAATAATTTCACGGCCTTGATTCATTGCTATATATAATAATACTGTGAAAAAATTTCAGGCAAAAGTATTGGTGTAAATGAGATGTGACAATTCATGAACAATTCAAGTTTGGATGTCTCAATAAAAGTTTGAATTTGGCTCGCTAGTTAAGTGTGTTGGGATTTATGCCACAAAAGAATCATATTCTAAGATACTGTATGAATACATATAATCTTTTAAATGTACGTATGTACATATTGGTATAACATGCAATATTGTCTATGTGGTTGAGATGGACGATCCATGTGTAGGGTCGTTCTTCATAGTAAGGTATGGATCATCGGAATTTTAAGTCAATCAATTTTTTCTTAATCGACTAATGAAATTGGGCATTTCATTAGACAATGATCATAGCACATTAATCTCCTTTCATTAGGGTGATTTACCTTTATTCATTGGTAATGTTTCTATATTATTTGTGCAAGCATATTTTGTATATGTAAAACTGGATCCCATTGTGGTTATAAATATTTCTCTTTATTAAAAGTTCATAAGTCAAGTAAGAGAAGTCAATACATAGTTCTTTATAAAATTTTAGCTATGATAGGGTAGTTATGAATGCGTAAGTCAAGTTCAAATTTGTTAGACTCAGATTCAGCTCAATCATTTATATTTTTTTAAACTTAAATTCGCACAAAACTAAATATTCATGTTTTAACTTGGCTCATGAAACATGTAAAAGGTTCAAGCTCGGGTTCTCTAATTACAGTAAAAGCTTGGGTTTATGGCTCGTTTAAGCTCAACTCCAAGCTCAGCTTTGAGTTCGAGTTGTGTATCTTTATTTATTTTTCTTAAAACTTTAAGAAATATTAAAATATATTATATATATTATGAATAAATGATAAATATTATATACAAAAAAAATATATAGTCCTTCTATCCAGAATTGAATGCCTCTTCCTTACTTACATTTATTTTAATAAAAAAGTTTGACTTAGTTCATTAAAACATTACATTGTCAATTTTTTTAACAAAATTTTTACTGGCTTAGGAAATGAGAAATTCAATTCTAGATAATTCAAAATGGAATATGAAACATTTATTTTCGAACGGGAGGAATATTATGTATTAAAAATAAAAACTTATTTATTTAATAAATAAAGATACTATATATATTATTAATATATTGAAAATACTATTATATAAATACTTCTAAAATTCTCTCAACCAAACACTTTTATTGCAAACTCTTCCAAATAGACGTTAACAACAAGTATGTCTTTCCAACCAAGAAATTTTTTAATTACATTCTTATTTTGACCTTTTCTCATATTAAAATGTTCATAATACTAACCCAATCATTAATTTCTTAACTCTTCTTTCTAAAATTTATCATTAATGTATTATATTGCCTTGAAATATTCTTGTGATGTTCCATTTATTAGAGAAAAAAAGTTAACATGGTCTTTGGTGAAATTTCCTTACTTAACAAAAATAGAAACAAAACACTGAGGTATGTATAATGATATTTCTCAATTTTTGGCAAGTAATTGAGTACATTTAAAGTTTTAATTAATTGTAAAAACTACATCTTTCTGAATGTCAAATCAAAAAAGATAATTTCTAGTTTTTACCTGTCTAATGGTTGTACGATAGGTCTAACAATTGAAGCATCCCCATTTCCCCAATTCCCTTCGGTATTTCACTTGAATGATTAAATATTAGGTCCTAAAATTTGAGTATTTAAAGTCTATGATATATAGGAAATGTTATTTGGAAAATTTTCTGACAAATTGACCAAAACGATTTTCAACTTAAAACATACATCCTTAATATTTATATTTAACTTTATAGACCCAAATTTTTTCAAGTTGTAAGAGAAGTCTTTTTAAGTGGAAAAAGTGACTTTTTTGAAAAAGTTTTTGTCTTAAAAAAAAAATCCCTTGTCATTTTTTTTTAATTAAAAGGACCTATCTTATGACTCGAAAAATGTTCAAAGACCCTAGAAGTTAAAAAAGAATAAGATTTAGTTCAAAGAAAAAAATTTTGAGATGGAATTCACCTATTTGCCTAATAATAAATATGCTATAACTCATAAAATATAATCATGATATCGAATTTTAAAACATTAATAATAAAAGAGTAAGAAAAAAAATTAACCCCAGCCCCAACATCTTACTCTTCTTTTTCAAATTTATTAAGAATGCATTATATTGTCAAGAAATATTGATGTCACTTTTATTATAAAAAATGAAAAATTAATGTGATCTTTGATGAAAATTAGTTAGCCAAATAAAAATAGGAAAAAAAAACTGATATATAGATATATAATTAAGGAGTTATTGGCTCATCCAATCCTCAAACTATACTCTTTTGGAAGTTTTAGTCCCTAAAGTTTTTTTCTTGGTATGTTTGGTCTTTAAATAATTTACAAGTTGGCTATTTTGATTCTTTTAACCGAATTCTTCAAAAATATCACCAAAATTTGGAGTTATTTTGAGCAATCTAGTTCTCAAACTATACCCCACAAGCTTCATTTTGCTTGGCCTTTTCATTCATTGATTGGTTTAGCCAAAATGACTCCAAATTTATTTTTGAAGAATCCTATAAAAAAGGACGAAAATGGCTAACCCGTAAATTGTTTAAAGACTAAACAAGCCAAAAAAAAAAAACTTTAAGGATCAAAGCTTCCGAAAGGCTATAGTATGAGGACTGGATTGGCCAATAACTCTATAATTATGAAATTGCAAATAATTAAAAACGTTTAAAGTTTTAAGTAATTGCAAAACATTGAGCTTCCCGAATATCAAATCCAAAGAAGTTCTACTTTAGAATATTTTTACCTGTCAAATTGTTGTTGGTTAGATATAGTTCTTCAAGCATCCCCATTTTCCCAATTTCCATGGGAATCACCCCATTAAAGGAGTTGGCACCCAAGTATAGCTGGTGAAGCTTTGAACACTGCGATAAATTTCTTGGTTTTTCACCATTTAGATTATTCGAAGATAGGTCCAACTCTTTGAGTCTTTGAAGTCCATGATAGGAAATATGACTTCGAAGACTACCAGACAATCTATTCTTGTGAAGATTAAGAGATTCTAAAGTAAAGATGTTAAATCTTTGTGCTGACAGAATTCCCGAGAGTTTATTAAAACTAAAATCCAATGACTTTAGTAAATTAAGTTTTCCTATCTATGGAGAAATTGTACCCTCTAGAGAGTTGATTGACAAGTCTAACACTCGTAGCTTTGGAAGGTGAAATATAGCTAGAGGAATAAGACCAGAGAAACTGACGTTGCTTAAATCAAGAGAAACAAGGAAGGATAGATTTGCAATTTGAGGAGATAAACTTCCTATAAGCTCCATGTTAGCGATATTCAAGGAAATGACTCTTTGCTGGTGTCGATAGTTACAGGCGACTCCAATCCAATCACACACAGAGGATGCAGTGGAGAACCCGCTATTTGACAAAAGGTTAAGATTATCAGAAGTGACACGAGCTTCGAATGCAAGAAGAGCATGCTCATCTATGATGATATTATGATGTGTTTTTATGGAGAAAGAAGAAATGTAACAAAGAAGAAATACAAGTACTGAAAGAGCAAAGTTGTTGCCATATACACGTCTATTCTCCATTAATATTACTCTAATAAGTTATGAGTCACACACAATTAAATATGCAGTTCAAGTTCTTTATTTCTATCCCTATATATACACAGACAAAGAGTTTATTTATTATTTTATGGAAAGATTAAAGTTATTTGCCAAGTCAATTGGGTCCATGAGTACCGTAGCATTTGGTGCAAAAATAATGCACCCGGTGGGAACCAACAAACACTGATTCCTGACAGATGAATAAATCTGGTTGAGAAATGGCGAAACTTTCCGAAAAAAGAACAGAAAAAAAAAGGTGTCAAAACGAAAAACACGTTTATGGGAACCTTCACCAGTTCACAACTTCAGCACGCCTCCTCGAATACATTGCATGTGTATTTTAAGGTTATTTATCCGCCGTTGAATAGATTTCCGAAAACTCAAAACCCATCTCTCCTCCGTAACCTCTGTCCATCTGTTGGTCAACTCCACAAATTTGCGGTTCGTGATATTTTACGTTCTCCACCATTAACTTATATAAAATAAAATAATATTATTACCCAATAAATATTAAGTATCTCATATGCTTTAAATAAAATAATAAAAATAAATTGGAAAAACATATTTAATTACCTCATGAAAATATTGTAAAACTTTAAACTGTTCTAAAATATTGAAGTATTCTAGGATACTTGATCAACAATTATGTCAATTGTATTTTTTAAGAAAAAAGAAATTGTTTTATAAAAAATTATATTTTATAAACTAAATCCTAAGATGCTAGATCATTTTTTTTTTTTTTGTAAGAAAAAAATGGATAGTTAACCATTAACTTTGATCGTTAGAAATTTTATAGAAGTACTCTATAAAGTATGTTTCGAACAGTTTTATAGCATTTTATTATTGATAGGTGAAACGGGAATGTCCCAACCCTAATGGAACCAAGTACCGACCTGAATATCAAAGGGTCCAAATTGCAAATTAAGAGGAAAAGTGGTCAGCAACCTCCTTCCCACTTACCTCCCAGGTTATTGACATTAAATGAGCTTAAGAGAAGTCTCACCAGTCTAAGACCTTCAACCTAATGAGCTCCAATCTATCTCATGCACCTTCTATACCTTAACTTAATGTCTACAACTCTTTACACACACCATGAACCTAAATTCACTCATCATAACCATCTAAAAAGGATCATCGAGACGTTCGACGTTCACAAGAAGGTCGCGAAGTTGGTTTGAAGGTCGTTAAAGAACTCGTAACTCTCAACCAGAGACATGCATGGTAAGGTATCCAAACTTCGGGAAACTCCACAATTCTAGGAGCAATTAGTGGGATATAATCTCACAATTATCTTAATTACTTATTTCACGTAATCGAGATTCACTCAAACAAGGTAACTCATTATTTGGTATACAATATCGAATCACACACTGTTCTCGGACAAATTGGTGTAATTCAATCAAGAACTCTCTAAGAAAGTACTAACTTAGGTAACAGAGTTATTCTCAGGACGACAGCCCACTCTGGTGATCTAATTTTTCGCTTCTGGTTGTGATTTCAGGTGCCATCACAGTTTGGGATATCTCGTAGATCGTTTTTGAACTCCATCACTTCTGGCACCATCTGCGGGGAAACATTATAAGCCTAGATTTCGTCCACACACATAAAAAAAGGAAAACACAAGACTTGTGATGGCCCGATCACAAGTAACACGTGTGCAACCACCACACCATGGTAGACCACCAAGTAACAGTGATGGAAGACCTAGTCTCGCAGGAAGATAATAATGATAAGGGACCAATTGACCAGCAAGGATTGCGTAAATCATCACAGTCCGGACTATCCCGGAGAGTCCTAGTGGACCATCCACCTGAGCATGAAAGGGGAGGATAGAGACATCCAAACCAGAACGACAACAACAATAACCCCAAACCATAGAGATTAGGGGGAAGTCGAGTTTCTGTTTCGGCCAAACTCTTCGAACATGTGGTGGTAGCCCTGGACGGAATCTTCTTCAGAAAAGATTGTGTATCAACGGGGCGTAGCCCTGCCCCATCTCGGAGAGAGACACAACAACCATGAGATCAAAGGGATTACATGCAACCAATCAACCCTTGCCTTTAGAAATAAGGAACTACCTTCGGCCAATCCGAACACCGAATGTTGAAGGTTGAGAGGTAGGGTTGGCGTACGAAAGATCACAGGGGCAAAGGATTCATGGAAGAATCAGCACAGAAAAAAGCCCCACATGTGGTCGATCTTAGAGAAACCTTACACAATGGAAAGAGTTATGACTTGAGGTATAGGCTCAATTGAGAAGCAATCTTCTAGGGTCAACAATTGGATGTGTTTCCTGATGAGTAGGGGAGCTCGTTGAGAACTCCTCTTAGGGGCATTATACCTCCTTGATGAAGTCTAATCGAAAGAACAGGCAACGAAGCACAGGAGGTAGCCCTGAATCTACCCAGGAGAGAGACTCTAGTAGTGAAGTAGGATAGAAATAGGGGCCATGAAATACAGAACAATGTGAACCTATTGGAGCTTTCACCAATGGTCCATAGTGTCATAATTGCTCGAATGCCTTTTAGATTCAAAGCGCCCCAAGTAGAGGCGAAATACGATGGCACAAGCAAACCACTACAACATATAGATGAGTACGTTTCCTACATGGAAATGTTTGAGTACCCTGATCATGTCAAATGCAGAGGTTTCCGGTCCACCGTGACAAAGAAAGCACAATCCTAGTTCAAAAGCATTCCAGAAGCAAGCTTTTCGAGTTGGACATAACCAAATGAGTTGTTCACAAAGAATTATCAAAGTAGCAAAAGGTGTGAGAAAGATATCAATGATATTTTTAACAACAAACAAAAAGTTGGTGAGAGCACTAGAAGCCACTCTAGTCGTTTCAATGACGATGAAGTATAGATCGTGCAAAAGAATGATGTCATCTTTATCACTGCCTTTAAACTGTGATTACAAATGGGGTATGTTGCTCTTAGGCTGGCAGAAGTGCCGGTGAAAACTATCAAAGAGTTACAAACACTCCTCAAAAAATTGATCAAAGCCGAGGAAACGACAATTCAGAAAAAGATACTCGGGTTCACCTCAACTATTGAGAAAGAAATCCTGGGGTGACCTAAAAGGCCACAGTCATCCAAGCGAGACAAGAAGGATTCTCATTCAAAAGGGGGGGGGGGGGCACCTTCAAACAAGAAGGGGAAGATAATTCCCGACTTAATGACAACTCACAAGACGACCTCATAGGAGGAAAATTTGGTGGTCATGGAAAAGAATGGTCTTTTGAAACCACCATGACTTCTCAAAACTCCTCTGGCCACGAGAGACATGACAAAGTTTTGCCACTACCACAAGGACCATGGCCATCTTACAGAGGACTGTGAGTTGTCTAAAAAACTAGAAAGAGGAATTAGAGTGGAAAAAGGCTATAAGGGGTGAGATCAATTCAGTGAGCAAAAGCCAAATTGAGTGACAAACATGAGTGAATTGGCAAGGACATATACATTTCCTTGTTTTTGAAGTTTCATTGTAGGTATAAGAAGAAAATGAAGCCACTCCTTCATCGCGAGCTTCTCATTTGGTAGTTGACAATGATGGTATGGCTTCATTCATTTAGAGAATGGAGAGGATGACAAGAGAGTTATCCATCAACATGGGAGAAATAAGAAGGGACATGAATTCAAGATTGGAACAAGTAGAGGGGAGACTTGATACAATGGAGGCACCTCCTTATCACCCTATAAGAAACCAATCACCTCAAAGGGGAGGAGGAAGGGGACACCAACCAAGAGTTCAACCAAGGAGAAGGATCTATCAAGAGCAACAATATGAGGATGATAGCAACAATGATGGAGACTTCGAAGATGAATATGAAGAACAATGGCCAAGAAAGGAAAAAAGAGATGATGAAGTTGCTAAGAACTTAGGGAGTATCAAGCTAACGGTGTCCCCAATCTATGGTGGAGAATCAAGCTAGCAATTGTGGAATTCACTAATTATGCCGTCATATGTTGGGATCATCTTGTTATTGCCAAGAGAAGGCAAGAAGCGCCACCCATAGAGACAGGGGAAAAGAAACCTAAGAAAGAGGTTTGTTCCAAAGAACTACCAAAAGGATCTACACCACAAGATGCAAACCCTCACTCAGGGATCAAAAAGTATGGATGCTTATTACAAGGAGATGGAGATAGCCATGATAAGAAGCAATCTTGTGGGAGAGGAAAGAAGCAACAATGGCAAGGTTTCTCAATTGTTTGAAAGAGTAGATTGGAGATGCACTTGAGCTCCAACATTATGGTGACTTGAAGGAGATGGTATAAAAGGCCATCAAAATTGAAAGGTAAATGAAGAATAGAAGGGCATCTTATGGCAAATCCTATAGCAACACCAGCTACGGGAACTCATCTTCCAAAGCTACAAGTTCATGGCCAAGAAGGAGCAAGGAATGACCAAAACTCCAACCAAAGAAGAAGTCCCAAAGCCAAAGTTGGTGAAGTTAAAACTCCACAAGATGATAAAGGTAAAATGCCAAAACCAATTTATAAAGCTAGGGAGATCAAATGCTATAAATGTCAAGGTTATGGGCATATGTCTCTTCAATGTCTTAACAAGAGGAATATTCATATGGATAGAGGCTTTGTTGAATCATCTAGTGAAAAGGAGGACAATAGA
>JAOXNR010054621.1:0-12277 GCA_028571225.1 Parsonsia alboflavescens | reverse complement strand
TGATCATCAATTGTTCCCACCAAGTAAGTGCATAATCTGAAAATTCTACAATTGCTAGCTTCACTTTCTTTGCTTCCTGACAGTCATAACAATCAAATACATGCTCAACTTTGCTCTCCCAAATCAGGTATGCTTCCGGATCATGCCCTTCCTTGAATGGTGGAATGGTTAGCTTAATGTTCCCCATGTTTGTTTCCCTTCTTTTTGGGGTGATGTATTGAATTGTCTAAAAAATCATGGTTGTAGTTGAATTACCAACAAAGGTCCATCAAATTACCCTTGAACCTTTGATGAGCCCTTCTTCTTATCTTTGATTGATTTCTTTGAATGTATGAACCCTAAAAATCTTCAACCTTCAAGATATCACGTCATTTTGTGCCTTCAATTTAATCATGCCAAGAAGTGGATCTACTTCATCTAATGCATCCAATATGGGAGAGGATAACACTATGATGTCTTCTCTTAGGGAGATGATGCAACAATTGTCACATGATATGGGAGAAATGAGACAAAATCATTGTTCAAGAATTATTAAAATTGAAGAAAGGTGAATGCTTTTAAGACACCTCCACCTCAAGTATTGAAAAATCCATTTCAACAAAGTGGTAGAGGAAGGGTAGGCCAAATGCCAACAACCCAACCAAGAGGAAAGGTACTCAAAGATCATTTTCAACAAGTCCTCAACAATGAAGAGTAATGGGAAAAAGAAGATGACGAAGAGTACCATGAGCCAAGGAGAAGGATGTTAGCTTGAGATCCATTAAGCTAACTATTCCACCCTTCAAAGGAGGACATGATCCGGAAGCTTACCTTCCTTGGGAGACCAAAGTGGAGCATGTATTTGATTGTTATGACCACTCGTAAGCAAAGAGGGTTAAGTTGGCAATTGTTGAATTCTTGGATTATGCCTTAACTTGGTGGGAGAAAGTGGTGATCAACAGGGGGAGAGCCAACCTACCACCTATTGCTACATGGAACAAGCTCAAGGAAATCATGGGGCATCGATTTGTTCTAACTTACTGCTAAAGGGAACTTTGCCAAAAGCTGCAAACTCTACATCAAGGCTCCAAAAGTGTACATGAATACTACAAGGAGATGGAAGTAGCCATGACGAGGGTCAACATTCTGGAAGATCAAGAGGCTACCGTGCCTCGATTTCTTTGTGGGTTGAATTGAGACATTGCGGATAGAGTTGAGTTTGCCAGTTCCGTCACCTACAAGATGTGGTAAATATAGCCATGAAGATTCAGAAATAATTGAAGCATAAGAGAAACTATTATGGAAAATCCTATAGTTCATCCAACTATGCGAATTCATCAACCAAACCGTCAAACACTTGTCCTAAGAAGGAGATGATTGCACCTAAAGTTCAAGCAAAAGAAGAGGCTTTAAAGCCTAAGTATAAGGAGAACAAAGGGCCCAACGAGACAAGGGAAATTGACATTTTCCACCTTTCAAAGCTAGAGATGTCAAGTTCCACAGGTGTCAAGGTTTTCGACACCATGCAAACCAGTGTCCTAACAAGAGGACTATCATCTTGAAAAGTAGGGACATGGTTGCGTCAGCTAGTGAGGATGAAGAGGAAGGAATTGTGGGTGAAGAAGAGAGGCATGCAGATGAATGCAATCCTAATGAAGGTGATTGTGAACAAATGTACATGATTAGGAAAGCTCTTAGTACTCAAACTAGTGAAGAGGAGCACTTGCAAAGGGAGAACTTATTCCATTCAAGATGTTTGATACAAGGACATTTGTGCAGTGTCATTGTAGATAATGGAAGTTGCGTGAATGTTGCAAGTGCCTACTGGGGGAAGAAGATGAAATTACCTTGCTTAGACCACCCAAGACCTTACAAGCTTCAAAGGTTAAATGATAGTGGTGAAGAAAAGGTAGGCAAGCAAGTGAGAATCTCATTCCCAATAGGCAAGTATACAGATGTGGTGCCTATGCAAGCCACACATTTGTTACTTGGGACGCCATGGCAATATGATAGAAGGGTGATCTATGATGGCCACAAGAACAAGCATTCCTTGGAGTCTAAAGAAACCTCATGAAGCCTACATGGATCAAAATAAGATTCTTGAGGGAATGAACGAGTTTTATGAGGAGAAAAACAAGAGAGAAAATGAGGGAAAAACAAGAGAGAATGAGAGAGGAAGAAACGAGAAGGAGGGAATGAAGAAAGAAAAAAAGAGACAAAATGAGAGTGAAACAAAAGGAGTGAAGAAGAAAAGAAGAGTGACAAGAAAGTAAGGCTCTATGCAAAAGAAAGAGAGTTGAGGAGTGCATGTTTTGGCCTAAAGCCAATAATCTTATGTATGCACAAGCATTCTATACATTCTATTTCTTTTGATAATGACATTGATTCATCTCTTCCTAGTAGTGTTTGCACTCTTTTGAAGGAATACAAGGATGTGTTTCTGGAGGAGCCCCCTCAAAAGACATTATCACAAGTTGAGGTTTCTCATTACCTTGGCCCAACCCTTGATCACTTCATAGAAGATTCAAATTCCCAAATATTCATCAATGGTTCAAGCTTAGAATTTAGATTGATTGACTTGTTAATACTAACAACTAACCAACCTAAATGATTTGGTAGACAATTTCAATACCTAAGCCAAGAAATTGAAAAGCACTTTTGTTGAGAACCCTAGAAAAGTTCATAAGAAAACCCACTCAAAGATCATGTTTGATCTAAGAAGAAAAGTCACTCAATAGAATAGTTGTCTGTAGAGAATTGCTGTCTTTCAAATACAAATTGAAGAGTATATATAGTCTTGATGATAAGAAGCCCTAATAATAGTTGAAGGACATCAAAACGCATAATAAATAAGTCAAATGACTAAAAGAAACTCAGAAAAGTTAGTAAAAATTGGGAAAACAATGCATTAAGAAAGAAGATAGAGGTCATGTCAGGCATTGGCTTAGAGGAAAGGGGCACGGAACACCAAGCCGGATGGCTATTGGAATTTCGAATACCAGTTAGGCACAAGGATCCGACATCAAATAGCCTTGCCGGATGGTGTAGTCTACCGTGCCATCCAATGTGATGTCGAGCTTTCTCTTGGCCAAACTCATTTTTCTTGGCATTAACTTTGTTCCACTACACTAAAATCACTCCTAAGCCATCTATCCCGGTAAAAATCAAATCAAACCGTCCAAATTGATTCAAGATGGCATCAGGACCAAACTTAGAAAGTTGAGAGACCAGTGTTGGAAACTAAAACTGGCCTTGACTAGCCCCGGTTGTGATGCCTCAGCTCTCACTGGTTCGCTCCAAAAGATCAACCGTCTTCAAGAGTAATCCTGGCCATCACCGGCACTGAGCATCCCTTCGACCATTGTCGATTGTGTGTGCCACTTGATCTTTTCTCCATCAACAATCTTTGTTTCTCTTTTTGTTTCTTCCTTTTCTTTGGTGCTTCATTTCTTGACTTCTTCCATTTGATTGTAGATGTTTCTTAATATGATTTTTGGTCTCTTTTAATCACATCTTCAAGCCTAAACTTGAAGTAAAAATCCTTGTAGAAGAACTTCCAACCATTGCAAAGATCATCTTCAAAGAAGATCATGAACTCTTAAATCCTTTGCGAAACTAAGACTTCTTTGATTCTTGAACCATCAAAATTGTATTTGAAATACAAGTTCTTGTACGTAATCTTCAAGTCAACATTTGGTTCATTCTTCGCAAAGTAATGATTTGAAACCTTCCATAATCTCTCAAACTTGGAATGAAGGTCTCTATAAGCAACGTTTCTTCTATGAATCTTCTCTTCATTGAACTCCTCCATAAATGTCTTCCTTGATGATTAAATTAACTATATGATTGATCCTTGACCACCGTCATAAGTAAGACCATTAGCCTTTAGGTAGAACAAGCACTCTTCAACTCTCTTTCTTTTGCATAGAAACTCACTTTTGCATCACTCTTCTTTACCTCTCCCTGCCTTTTCTTTTCACTTTCTTTTTCTCTCTCGATTTCTTTCCTCTCTCTCTCACTTACTCTTTTTCCACACTCACTATCTGTCCACTCTCACTTTCTTTTGTTTTCCCCTCATTTTCTCTCTTCTCTTTCTCTTCACAGATATCTCTCACCTTCTCAAGAATTTATTTTGATCCATGTAAGCTTCTTGAGGTTTCAATGGGTTTAAGTGTATCTTCTTTCCTTCATGCTCCAATGTATGTTTGTTCTTGTGGCCATCATATGTCACCTTTCAATCCTATTGCCATGGCCACCCAAGTAGCAAATGTCTAGCTTGCACAAGCACCACATCATGATGCTTGCCCATTGAGAATGAGATCCTTACTTACTTCCCAACCATGATTTCACCATTTTCGTTCAACCATTGTAGCCTGTAAGCCTTTGGATGATCAATGCAAGGCAAATTCATCTTGTCCACAATTAAGCACTTGAAAGATTGACACAATTTCCACTATCTACAATGACACTACAAACTTGCCATTGTATCAAGCGTCTTGAATGGAATAAGTTTTCCTTTTTCATGTCTTCATTATCTTTAGTTTGAGTACTAAGTACTCTCCTAATCATGTAATCCATTTGTTCAAAATCACCTTTACTATGATCATGCTCATGCTCTTCACCATCTACCACATATTCTTCCTAGTCACCCTCATTACAAGATTTAAGAAATCCCCTTTCATTGTAAATAATCCTCCTTTTGAGAATTGTGGTGACATATGTACATAACCTTAAAGAACTTGATCTCTCAAGCTTTGTAAATAGGTTATTGCGCTTTATCATATCTCCTTTAGGTGCTTTAGCTTCTCCATATTTAGGCTTGGGCGTCTCCTCCTTTCTAGGTGTCTTGGTCATTCCTTGATCCTTCTTAGGCCATGAGCTTGGAGTTTTGGATGTTGAACTTCCAAAATTCAAATTCCCAAATGACCTCCCGTAGAATGATTTCCTTTCCTTCACTTGCCTCTCTATCTTGATAGTTGGTTGTACTATTTCCTCCAATTGTCTATATTGTTGCAATTCAAGAGAATGTCTAATCTCCCTGTGCAATCCTCCAAGAAACCTTTCCATAGTCACCTCTTGCTCTTCTCCCACAAGGTTGCTTCTAGTCATTGCCATTTCCATATCTTTACAGTATGCATCTACACTCTTGGTCCCTCATGCGAGTGTTTGCAATTTGTGATGAAGGTCAATTTGATAATCTAGAGGCACATATCTCCTTCTCATATGCAGCTTCATTTCCCACCAAGTTACAATGGGAGGGGCATCTTGTCTCCTTCTAACCATCATCAAATGGTCCCACCATACAATAGCACAATCCGCAAATCCCAACTTGGCTAGCTTGATCTTCTTCTCCTCGGAGAAATTGTGACACTCATTGATAGAATCCACTCTCCTTTCCCAATCCAAATATGCATTTGGATCTTCTCCCGCATGGAATGATGGCACCATTAGCTTGATGTTTCCCGAGCTTTTATCAACATTATCTTCTCTTCCTGGCCTTCTAGTCCTCTCATCTTCAAAATCATCCTCATAGTCCCCATCATTCACACTTTCTTCATCACCTTCGAGCTCTTAGATGATTCTTCTTCTTGGTTCAGTTCTTTGTTAGGCTTTCCTTCCCCTTCCCCTTCGAGGTCCGTGATTCCTCATAGGATTCCCAATGAGTTTGTCCTCCCATCCATGTCATCCATTATAGAATGCAATTGTTCTAGACTATTGGCCATTTCATTTATCTTCTCCATGATGGCCTCCAAACTAATTGTAGTCTCTATTAGTGGAAGCTTGGGACGATGGTGATGCACTGTTGGTCATGATTTACCTACAATCAAACAAACAGAAAAACGGGGAATATATATAACCTCACTATCACTTTGTGTTTACCCTTAAATATAGCTTTTATTCACTCAATTGAACTCACCCCCTTTCGCCTTTTACCTCTTCAAACTTTTCTTGACATTCTTAATCAACTTAAATGAGGTAATGCAACTACTCAAGCAAAAGATGTCCAGTATCCACACAACTCAATCAAGTAGTCAATTATGATAAAAAATTAAGAAAGATAGTGGTAAGAGTTTCAAAGAATGAGGTGAATCAACACAAAAGATTGATGAAGCAAATAGGATAAAAGAAAATAGATGATAGGCATATTGTCAAACACCATGAGGACAAAGATTTGTGATCTAGTTTTCAGCAAATTTCAATAATTTCAAGTGCCTCAATAACAAGTTTTGAATAGGCACTTTGGCAATTTAACACAACTAGACATAATTCAATATCTACCTAACAAATTGCTCAACTATTTCAATAGAATTCAACTCACAATAGCAAGATGAATCATGATTTTCGATTTCCTCTTTCTTTCCTTGTTTGATTTTTGAATTTTGTCACATGGAGATCTTTCAACTCTTTTTTGTTCCCTTTTTTTTTGTATTTGCTTTTTGTAGAGATGAATTAGAAATAGAGTCACCAATCAAATAGAATTAGCCCTTATTCTTGACCATCGGCACATTTCTTACAATCACAATGGGACAACAAGAGAAGAAGTAGGATAATTGTATAGGAACAAACACAAATCATCATAAGATATCAGATTTTTAAGGAAACAAATGAGATCTAAATGCTAAAAAATGAAAGAAATTAGGATAGACAAACCTACTGATGAAAAACCTAGGCTCTGATACGAAAATATGTTGTGATCTTGAGTTGAAGTTTCTCAATCTATTGGCCCAACTCTTGATCAATCAAATTAAAGCAAATTTCAAATGATTTATCAAGTTGTTGAAGCCCATAATTAGATTAACCTCTTGTTAATGCAAGCAATCAACCAACCTAATTGATTTATAAGGCAATTCAACACCTAAACCAACTTGAAAAGCCCTTAAGTTTAGAAAGAACCCTAAAAAAGTTCATGAATAAACCCTCTCAAAGATCAAGTTTGATTCACACAAACTAAATGTCTCAATTGATAAGTAGTTTGTAGGAAGGTTGAATGTTTAAAATATAAATAAGGGACTATTTATAGTCTAACAAGTAAGAAGCCCTGATCAAGTCTTACAATAGGTCAAAGGACCATAAGATAATCATTAAACAAGTCAAATGACCAAAAGAATCAAGACAAGTTAACAAAACTCGGCCAAACATCGTATTTGAGGTGTAGGAGAGGGGACATCCAGTGCCAGGTAGATCGGGACAAATGAAGCATCTGATAACTACTTCAATTTTTGGGATGTTGGTCTGACTAGGAGCATTCAGCCCCAAATGGTGGATTGTGGTGTGCCAGATGGGGAGCCTATTCATGCCATTTTGGTAGCCATCTTGAAGGAATGCCACAACTAGACCTTTTCTAGGTATCGATCGGAGGGAATCTCAGAGAGGATCAATAAATACCCTTTTTTTTTCCTGATATCAGACAAAAGATGATTAACATAATCGTTTTCTACAGTCACCAGCAAAGATCTCCAAACTATGCCTATATTTCATCCACACAAAAGAGATAAATATCTCTCAATTCTTAGCCCTGTGGAGACTAATTAAAACCGAATAAGATAAATATGTCATATCTACTTATTCGAGCACTGCCATGCATTTCACAGTCTCGCTTTGCCAAGAATGCTAGACATCTCTCTATTGTTATATAAGAGGCACAAATCCTATCTTGATCATTCAACATTCCCACCACATAAATTAGGACATACTCAATACATGCCTTTATTGTCCACTCAACTAAGAGTGACGTTTGACAATATCAAAGTATGTAATCTTTCATGTAGGAATCTCTGATGATCTCAAGTCAAAAGATTAGACATAATTATCACAATGAAATCACTCATGTATTGATCCATGAAGTCATTTCATGTCAAGTCAGTCTAGTACACAATACTCTACGTGTACTTATGTGATGATATGTTATCGTATATCGATGACACTAGTCATCAACAAGCATATACTAGCCTCACCTCGTTATTGATATCCTAATCTCAATAACCCTTGACTATGGATGTTTAAGAACAGAAATAAACTATTCTAAGGACATTACATAATTTATTAACTATAACGCAGATATTTCAAGCAAATTGTATAATGAAATAAATAGCATCATGATACAAAGTTATGCCAACTAAGTAAATGATCATATGATCTTAGGGAATATCCAACAAATCACCGAGGCAATCCTGAACCATCGAGCCAATAACCTTTCTAAGACCTTCCAACATAATTTCCAAGGTCCCTGAGGCCTTGTTCTTCACTTAGGTACTTCCCACCATTAGCTTCAAGGTCTTCAATCATCAGCAAGTTGAGTTCTCTCTTTGGTTGTTCTTCATCAACAATTGATAGCACTTCAAAGATAGATTGAAAATCAAGTAATTCTTCTCTTCTTAGCACAAATGTCATCAAGGCTTGTCTCAACTTAGTAGCCTTCAATCTCGTAATAGGTCCGGCAGGTATCCACTGAATTGAATCACCATCATCATGCATCTAAGGAGCCCTAGAATAAGTCTTAACACAGGTCAAAGGACAGTAAAATCATCATTGAAAAAGTCAAATGACCAAAAGAAATGAAGACAAGTCAAGCTACCAATTGACAACATCGCATTTGAAGCTTGGAACCAAGTCTTGACCATCGCCAACTTGTGAAATCATGACTTGACTGGTGCCAAGTCGCTCACCGGTGACCACACCGATAAGTCACTAGAACTTGTACAATTCTTGGCTGCCAACTTATTCTTCAACCAGCGCTACTCGTACCTTTCACTAACGGTGGTTCACAGCCTTAGCATTTTCCAACTTGCTACAAGCTTGTTTTTAAAGCTTGTTCTTGGTCTCTTCTTTCTATTCATTCTCAACTTGATTCCATAGCTTTCCAAGCCATTGAACTTTACTTGAATCCTTCCTGAATCCTTGAATCATGTGAACATTGTAACATCTCCTTGATTGATTCTCTTCATTCATTGAATTCCTCTCAAAAGTGGCATTGAAATAAACTAGTTCTTCCTTGTTTTGTACATATGCCATCAATGATCTCTTCATCCTTGGTCAGCTTGATCTTGTAATTGGACATGGTGGCATTGATGGTGCTTGATCTCCACCATTTCCTCTCTCCTCGAAAGGATTCGTCCTGAAATCAGCTTCATCTACATTAAAAGGCGAGAGATCACAAACATTAAATGTAGAACAAACTTGATATTTACCTTGAAGATCAACTTTGTATTCGTTGCCATTGATTCTTTCTATGATTTGGAAGGGTTCATCTCCACTTTGATCAACTTTAGTCTTCCTTGCTCATGGAAATCTTTCTTTCCTTAGGTGCATTTGTTGGAATATATGCCCAAAAAAACTACTAATTTTTTGTAGTTCTTGATTGATTTTTTGTATGTGGAAATCAACGAAGGAGGATTTAAAATATATGCAAGGACAAGGAAGGAGAATTTAAAATATATGTAAAATACCATGACATATTTCCACAAGCAAGAAGGATTTCAAATATATGCACAGAAATAGGTGAACATCCAAAACTCCAATTTTTTGTATTTTTGTGCATATATTTTTCATACAATAAGGTCCAACTTGATTTAAATAGGTGATCTATGTGCTGGGACGTTTAGCATAGTATGGTATGGATCGCCAGAAGTGTAAATCATAAGGAAATTGTTCTTAACCGTCTGATGGAATTGGGCGTTCCATTGAATAAAGGTTACAACACAGTGGCCTCCATTAAGTAGGGTGACTTACCTTCAGTCATTGGATAGTGAGCTCGGACTATATGCGTTAGCACATTTTGAATGTGTAGAACAAGACCATACAATGACAATTCTCTAAATGTACTATCAAAGAAAGGAGAACTAATGTCATTGTAGCTACTTCGTGGACACAACCCTAAGACATGAGTATGGGTTGGTGGTCCGCCGAAGCTACGCTAATGTGCCCTAATATGATATAGGTGAGGTTTCATTTGTACAAGACCAATAGCCTTTCATGTTAGGTACATTGATATATTTAGTTAAGACAAACCTATATAATAGGGTCTCTATGCCATCTCTTTATTGAGATGGGTAAATTGCTCCCTTGTGGATTATTCAAGTTAATTCATAGAACCAAAGGCCTTTTTAGTACTATTTAATATAGTACTGAATATTCAATATGAATTAACAGATTGAATTAGATACCAAAGGATGGTAAAATCTACTAAGTAAGGTGATATTACACCAGACCTATGCTCAGCAGTGGGTGTTACATAGAAAGGGTAAAATGTGTTGATACACCAATAGGTCAAAGACTACGGGTTGAGATTTATCTCCACAAGCCTTCTGTTTCTACAGTATTGTGTCTTGGAGTACATCATCTGATGTGATTTTCTTGTAGGTTGAAGGGTTAATTTCACACACAACAATCAAACCAAATCAATAAGAACCAAAGGACTCATCAAAGGTAAGTTTTGGGAGACTAGGAAGACCTTTGTAGATTTAACTACAACAAGCAACCTCTTGATTTGGAAGACAACTCAATACCTCACACAAAGTGATTGAGAGCCCAAGGTTTAGTGACTAGAACCCTAAACTAGGATGTTCTAAAAACACTATTCAAAAGATCAATTTTATCTAGTGTAATGAAAGTTCTGTAAGGAAAATCTGAAATTTTATCTAAGAGTTGTATGTTAAATGGCAGAAACAAGAGCCTTATATAGTCCTAAAAACCCTAGGCTAACAAGCTGAAAATGATAAGAGGGAATTGGGAAAGGAAAAGGGAAAATTTGGCTGGAGAATAGAGCAGAAATCGTTGCTGTCTGGCGCTGGCTTTAGGACCGAATGCAGCGCCGGATACCTTCTAGAAATGTCGCCAAGGTTGCTCTACTAATCCGACACCGAATGGAACAGATCAGGTGCCTGATGTTTTGTTTTTCTAGCTTTGTTTCTTCTTCATTTGCCCCTTGGTTCCATGCCTTATCTTGGGTTCAATTGGGACTTCATCTACAAGCTAACTTCATGGAACATGGCTTCATCTTCTAGTTGTCCTCCGTTGATCCTCAAACCATACTCTTTCCCGGAATGCATTGTTGTATCTTCCTCTAAGTCTTGGATTCATAGCATTAAATCTTCAGTTTCATCTCCAAGTTTACTCCCCACCGAGCATGGCTTTGAGGTCGATCGTTTCTTAATTGTTTCGGACAAAATCCATCACTGCCTTCATTGTTCCACTCGAGATATTATACTTGTATATGAAATGCAAGTCTTCGTTCATGGCCTCATTGAGTAGCATCCTGGGATATCCATCATTCCCCCTGACTTCAAAAAGATTCGTCCTCGAATCTTCAAAGTCCTACATAGAAAGAGAATGACCACTAACATATATTGAAGAATTTAAGGAATACCTACCCAAGAACTTCAAGTTAGCTTTCTTGAAAGTTATAAGTTGATAATTACTTACCAAACCCTTCTTTGGAGGTGGTGGTTTCCCCTTGTTGGATTTGTATTCCTTCTATCTTTCAAGGAGCTCATGTGAAGAAATAACATAGACAAGGAATGCTAGCCATTTAAGACAGCCAAGAAACCAATTTCTATCATTTAAAGCATATGACACTAAGGCATCAAATCCGATAAGGCATATGACAAGGAATACGAACTCATTTAGACAACCAGGACATAAAGTTTTATCATTTAAGTATAAGATAAAAGAAATATCCCATTGGTCTATGACCACATAAACCATAAAATAAAGGTTCTCTAAATCTTACATTCAAGCCCAAAGAACTCAAAACAACAATCCCTTAACATAGCATACACATCCCCTAAATAAAAAACGTCAAGATGAGCATCATTATTCTCTTTCAAAAATAGGGGTTATCTCCAAAAATTCCGAAATCTCAACATCTCTCTATTCTTGGCTCAAAACTCAAATTGTAACTTCAAGTAGTTTCACCAATCATGCCAAATAGAGAATAAGCACATAAGAAACTCAATGATTTCATCAAGACAAAGTCCAACTTCATTAAAAATCAACTTTTCATCATATATAGTCTTTTCATAAGATATAAACAATAATGTTCCCAACATCACAGGCTTCTTTTTCATATGTAGTCCTAATACATGCTTTTTAAACAAGAAATCCCAGATTCTCGGACTATCATATCTCATCAAATCAACTTCAAGATTCTTAAGATTCAACAACTCAAAGACATTATCTTTAGAATACTCGAGATCATGTAAAGTACCTCTACTAGGCATATAATCGTGAAATTCACAACTTCTTCACAAATTTTTAACAAACAATACTTCCCAATAAGCTTGGACTTTCTTTTCACATT
>JAOXNR010054620.1:0-12278 GCA_028571225.1 Parsonsia alboflavescens | reverse complement strand
TGTTATTAATAATTTACAATATGACAGTGATTTTTTTAATAGTAATTAGTAAGAGTGGCAGAAGTGAACTCTTTTTGTCAAACTGCAGGTCAGAGAATTGAGGATTGCCATAGAATTACCCCTTTCTGGTCGCAGCTTGAAGTACTGTTTTTATGTTGATCAGACGATATTTGGAAGGAAAAGAAGAATGTTGACAAGGCAAAGAAGATATTGGAGGAATCACTCAAATGGAGGGTCATCTTTAAGCTAGAACAAATCTAGGGAAACTAGGTTCTTGTCCATTTTCTCTTCAATTTGTACTATTATTCAATTTCAGAGCCAATATATTTTTATCATCAAATGGAAGGTTATTACTTAGTAGAGTTATGAAATGGTTGTCGAGAGAAATCTTTCAAAATATTGTTAATTACTGATGATTTTTGCATTGGATAGTTCTTAGATAGTGCTTATTGTAAACTGGTCATGTTCTTTAGTACTCTAAAAGTAGGAACGTGCAATAGTTTAAAATGTACTGCATGTGCTTGGATGTGTATGTGACGTAATAATCTACTTTTAGTTGTCGAACTTAGCATGTGTGAAGCAAGGAAGTATTCTTTGGACTTTCTTTCCCCTTCTTATGACCTTGTTACTCTTTAAATTGATGTCTATTGTTCAAAGTTGTTTGAGCTATTTGCAATGCATCTTAATTGAATATCATGTAAAGTGAAAATTACCATGTCCATTAAAAATTAAAATGGGAAAACAGGACAACGTTTATTTGAGTATATATAATTAAATTTGTAGAAGCAGAGGGCTTAATTCAGGTATCATTAAATTTCATTACATTATTACTTGGTTTCATCTTGACAGGGAATTTTTCTTGAAAAATTTTAGGCAAAATCTTAAGAACAAGCTGTTCAACCATGTTGTCTATTTGTATTAGATTGGATGGATATAAACCTGCCACCGTGAAGTAAATGATTAAGTTGCAAAAGGTCCAAGATATTATTAAGTAGTAGAAAATGATAAAGGAACTTTTTGTTATTCAAATTAGTTATTAGAAGTCAGTGGTCCTTGGGGGCAAAATCTCGTTATAATCATTGCATTTAGTGGCTGAGTGTTGTGTTGTTGCATTGGGATTTGTTTGTTTTCGATCTTGAAAAAGGTCATTTTTGCTTAAAAGGTTATTTTTCTCTTTTTGGTCCATGATTCATATAGTCACTAGGAATATTTGCTTCTAGAATCCCTATGGGTATCTTAAAATTCCTGAATTTGCCAAATTTTGGTATGACGAGTGACTATAAATTTGTGGCCGCAAGACATCAATCTTGAATGAAGTTCTAAATTTGTGTCATTAATTTGTATCCTTATTTCTTGTTTGCTTTATGACATTCTTTTTCTATTTTGCCTATTGACTCCTCAACCCCGTCATATATTAGATACACCAATATTAAAGAAATAAACTTTCGTATCTTTTTCTCCATAGTAATCAATATTTTCTTCATTCACTTAGTATGGCTTATCTGACTTCATTTCTTGCTTTTCATGTCCTTGTTCTTGTTATACTCAATAAACCTTTTCACTTTTGCAGAGGGAATTAATTGAACTCTAATTCTGTGCTTAATAAGTTGTCGTTTTATGATTTTAATAGTTATGTTGGAGGGTAAGTCTCTCTTGATCCTCCTCTTGGATTTTACTATTCAACCTATATTCTGATGGTCAACCACTTGGAAATTGATTATTATCCAGAGTTGATTAGAGTCTTCATACAAAAATATGCTAGTATTCCAACAGAAGCAATTGTATTCTCGAGCCATCCATCAGTATGTAAATGGAGCCATTATCTGGCCCTTTGAAGCAGAGCTTCATGAGTTATTTGAATTCTTGAATAACCCTAATTTTGTTGTTGTATCTGCAAGGGGAAGATACTGGCATTTTTCTTCTTTGTAAACGAAGTATTAACAAGTTTGAAAATCTTTTTTTTTCCTTTTTCCTTTTAATAATTTGTTTGGTAATTATTAATCAGGGATTGGAAGGTTCTGTTTTTACTCATTTTAGGTTATGAATTTGAAAGTCCTTATTATTTCCACTTCATGCAGGCCATGGTGGTAATTGAGATGATGTCGTACCATGAAACATTTGGACTAGCCTCATGACTCTCAGCTATTATTAGTCTTTTTCTATTTACTCAAACCCCACTGGTATGTTTCTTTTTTCTTTGAATTAGAAACAAAAAAAGAAATGATACGAATGTAAACTCATTACAATTTATATTACAAATATTTGTTCATTCCATTCCTTGACCTCATTCTTTTCTACCTAACTATTATGAGTCTTAACCTCACTGTATGAGCGAGGGTTCATTAAGGGTGGTGCACTCGGGAACTAAAGAGTACAGAAAAGAAATGTAGCTAGAACTGTTTGGAGAGAATGTAGAACACCAAGTTAGGATTCACAAGAGGTTAGCTTTTGAAGAGGCTAAAGTTTTGCAGTTATCTCAATGAAAAATGTCTCTCTCTAGGTATTGTTGCAAATAAATGTGTATTCACAAGGCATTAGTTTTTTTAGTCTTTTTAAGTTACGGTAATAACCCAATGAAGACTTACCTTACATGATTTGAAAAGGAGGAAGGGATTAGGTAGTTGCTTGGACGAGAAGGTTTTATACTTTCTCGAGATGTCCACTTTGTTGAGTTCAAAATTGAATGTTGTCCTTTCTAGTTACTTTCTACAATTGAACTGCCTTTAATCAACACTTTTTGATCATAAATATTAGTATTGTTTACTACCTAATTAAGTAAAAGTTGACATAAAATACTCTTATAAGGGAGAAGTCAAAAAAGGGACAAAGTAAGGCTAGTCAAAGTGATCCGATCAACATGGGAACCTTTAAGTTTGATAATATTAGTGTAGAAAAATTTTTCCTTTCTTGGTATTGTTTCTAGTTCATGGTATTCTCAACTTCTGAAATTTACTTCCAACTCCATCTCCTACGTACACGACTTGACCTTCCCTTTTTTTGGTGTGATATGGGAAGTAGATGAATAATTAAGATTCTGAAATCTCAAAAACATGTCTTTTGACCTATTTAATTGCTTTGGTCGCTCCTGAGCATGCCTTTGTGAGTATATGGTACTATTTTGACATTTTATTATCTTTGTAAGTTTTGGTACTAGTTGGTTTCACACTTTCTTTTTTTTTTTTTGACTTTGTGATACTATTCTTAGGGGTGAGGAGTAGCAAATCATCTCCAAGTTTATACTCATTTTGAAGACATTATGTTTGATGGCGACATTTTGATGGCACTTATATTTGTTATGAATTAAATTGTTACAGTTACGTTAATATAAAGTGTTGGCACTTTTAGGTTAAATATGTTACACATGAACATTTATATTTCTTATGTTAATTTCACGCTATATTTAGATTAACATAACAGTCCCATATATTGTTTTCAAGTAAGGGCAGTTGGTTAGCATGGAGATATGGATAATTTAGATAGATACTTAGGAAATATATATTAAATTTCCTGTAAAGGTGGTTTTCAAGTGGAAATGGAGATTTTTGTGGATGAGATTATTAGTGGTTTTGATGCAGGGACAAGCATGGATTCATAGATTTTTTAGTTATTTTCTGTTTTAAGGATATTTTAGTACTTTTGCTATTTTGTTTTATTTGCTATTTAGGGTTAACCTATATAAGGCGTGTTCAGCTCATTTTTAGGGGGCGCGGGGGTGGGGGGGTTGAATATTTTTTATATTGATTATAGTCAATTCAGAGAACTTTGACAGTTTCTCTTTATCATCCTTTTATTCTTCTATTTAGTCGATTTTCTTGTCAGTTTGGCATTAGGTTTGCCTATCTTGCTTGTGTTTCTTCTCATTTCTTTTTAGACTTGGAGCTCAAAACAAATAAGTATCAATTTTTTTAAGAAAATACACAAACATACACCGCGGCAATAAGACTGTCATATATGTTTTGTCAATTATACAAAACGTATATGCAACTTCCCATGCACCCGCCATATAAATAGTTTGTACACAGCGGTTAAATTAGATGCTAAATAAAATGCAACATATCTACAACTATCTAGGGACCGTCGTATTTACATCAACACCATATACGATAGCCTTTTACCCATCATATATTGCAATTATATGCCATCGGTGAAGGACAAGTAGTAAAAAATATAAGTTATATATGATGGCCTTAGAGCTGTTGTATATATGTCTAATTATATATTGTGCCTTTTTTATACGATTTCATTCCCGTCATAAATATTTTTTATACACTATGGCTGCATAAAGTATTTTATACTACACCAAATGACGACCGTAGATCATATCATCATTAAAAGTATATACGATGACTTTTCTACTGTCATTTTTTTTTTTTTGCGTTGATCTTACTTGCAATGGCCCAAAAATTATCGCATAGCCCTCGTATACAACATGTGCGATAGCTTTCATATTGTTAGTTAATTTTGTCTCATTTACCCTATCTTCAACATTCAAATTTGTTGCACTCAACCCATCAATAGAAGAGATAAATTACTGAGCCAACAGTACCCATACCATCTTCATTTGAACCATTGTTTAGAAAGGAACCAGACTTCAAGACAATAGGATCAATAACTTTATGAAGAATGTCAAATTTCCTATTTTCAACACCACCAAGCCACGAACCAAATATCAACTCTGAAACATTATCCTCTACATTGAAGTCTAAGCAATCACGAAATCTATGCCTGAGCAAACCATATTTCAAATAGAGTATAGATAATCATTCATACTTCAACAAAGCGGTTTGAATTGTACCATCTGGTGTTTTGATTCTAACACAGTGTTGTAAAGGCTTATTCGAGTGAATTAAGACCATGGCCCTTAGAAACTTACATATATAAGGTTTCTCTATATTTCCGAGCATGAATTTAGAGCTCTTGCAACCTCAAATCTCACTTAAAGGGTGTAGCAGAATGTTGGCAAGCCAACCACATGAGCCTAAAAAGTTTAAAATTCAACATACGGGAGTGAAATTATGCCTACGCCATTCCGTTTTCGTACCAAAACCAAATGATTCTCAAACAACCAAGGACCATGACCAAGTACAAAATCTAAGGTTCCCTCCAAAGCAAAGAATATTTGATAGAAAATTTCATCTACCCTTTGCATTGAATTACCTGCAACGCCATGCTTTCTCCATAGCTGCCTTAAAACCTTCCCTATTTATTCCACTTTGAGATGGAGATGGTTAGGCCAATTGGGAAAGGGGCTGATTTTTTGTTTGATCGTGTAACCCTCATGCAAGCCCATCGGTAATTGCCAATTCAGAGGCTTCAAGCACACTTCGAGAGTGAGTACCGATTGTTGATATATTTATCAAAATTTTTATATTGATTATAATCAATTCAGAGAACTTTGACAGTTTCTCTTTATCTTCTTGTTATTCTTCTGTTTAGTCAATTTTCTTGTCAGTTTGGCATCAAGTTTGCTTATATTTTCTTGTGTTTCTTCTCATTTCTTTTTTGACTTGGAGCTCAAAACAAATAAGTATCAATTTTTTTTAAAAAAAAATACACAAACATATACAGCGGCACTAAGACCGTCATCTATGTTTTGTCAATTATACAAAACGTATATACAACTTCCCATGCATCCGCCATATAAATAGTTTGTACACAGCGGTTAAATTAGATGCTACATAAAATGCAACATATATACAACTATCCAGGGATAGTCGTATTTACATCGACACCATATATGATAGCCTTTTACCCATCATATATTGCAATTATATGCCACTGGTGAAGGATAAGTAGTAAAAAAATATGAGTTATATATGATGGCCTTAGAGTTGTTGTATATATGTCTAATTATATATTGTGCCTTTTTTATACGATGACATTCCGGTTATAAATATTTTTTATACACTATGGCTATACGAAGTATTTTATACTACACCAAATGACGAGTGTAGATTATATCATCATTAAGAGTATATACGACGACTTTTCTACTATAAATTTTTTTTTACCTCGATCGTATTTGCAATGGCCCAAAAATTGTCGCATAGCCTCGTATACGACAGGTGCGATAGCTTTCATATTATATTTGGGTCACCATTTATAGCCCTATGTTAGTTAATTTTGTCTCATTTACTCTGTCTTCAACATTGAAATCTGTTGCACTCAGCCCATCAATAGAAGAGATAAATTACTGAGCCAACAGTACCCACACCATCTTCATTTGAACCATTGTTTAGAAAGGAACCAGACTTCAAGACAACAGGATCAATAATTTTATGAAGAATGTCAAATTTCCTATTTTCAACACCATCAAGCCACGAACCAAATCCCAACTCTGAAAGTTTATCCTCTACATTGAAGTCTGAGCAATCACGAAATCTATGCCTGAGCAGACCATATTTCAAATAGAGTATAGATAATCATTCATACTTCAACAAAGCGGTTTGAATTGTACCGTTTGGCGTTTTGATTCTAACACAGTGTTGTAAAGGCTTATTCGAGTGAATTAAGACCATGGCCCTCAGAAACTTACATATATAAGGTTTCTCTGCAATTCCGAGCATGCATTTTGGAGCTCTTGCAACCTCCAATCCCACTTAAAGGGTGTAGCAGAATCTTGGCAAGCGAACCACATGAACCTAAAAAGTTTCAAATTCAACATACGGGAGTGAAATTATGCCTACACCATTCCACTTTCGTACCAAAACCAAATGATTCTCAAACAACCAAGGACCATGACCAAGTCCAAAATCTAAGGTTTCCTCCAAAGCAAAGAATATTTGATAGAAAATTTGATCTACCCTTTGCATTGAGAAAGACCCACAATGCCATGCTTTCTCCATAGCTGCCGTAAAACCTTCCCTATTTATTCCACTTTGAGATGGAGATGGTTAGGCCAATCAGGAAAGGGGTTGATTTTGTGTTTGATCGTGTAACCCTCATGCAAGCTCATCGATAGGTAATTGCCAATTTAGAGGCCTTAAGTACACTTCGAGAGTGAGTACCCATTGTTGATATATTTATCAAATTTTCAGCTAATTTTTATGAATTGATATGAATACTTGCTTTTTTATTTTATAGCATTCATATGATTTCAACATTGAGGGAAAATCCAAGGGTGAGGCTGCATGAGAAACAACGTATTCATTCTGCCACATTCCATACATGGCTAAAAAAATATGTTTGTATTTACTTTGTAGTATTTCACATCTATCATAAATCCATTCGACAATTGAGTCTGGTCTAAATTGAAATATTTGAGTGATGTTTTTGTTATTATAGGTTTCAGAGAATAAAGATATTGAACACTTGTAACATGAAATTAGATACTTAGCAAGTGGATCCTTCAACCAAGGATGGTGCTACAATGTATGTGATGTTAATGGCTTTCTGGTCGTTCTACCCAAAACTATGGGTTTTTGTGTAGGGCTAGTACAACTAGCTATGCAAGTAGCAAGCAAAAGAGTCTTATGTCGGATAATTTGGCCTACTATGGGGAATTAATTGATACTTTTAAAATCTGGTATATCAATGATCCACAATTCTTGTTGTGCAGGTGCAATTGGGTAGACTTAGAACGTGGTAGGAAATTAGATGACTTTAACTTCATCTTGTGAATTTCAATAGGTTGTTGTACAGTGAAAATTAAGAGACTGATGAGCCAATCATTACGGCAAACCAAGCTGAACAAATATGGTATTCACGATGTCCAATCGATCATGACTGACATGTGGCAATGCTCATGATGCGTCAAAATAACTACGATGTGTATTCTTGGGAGAATGATCTAACAGGTGTTCAAGCACAAGATATGGATATGAGACCCATTGTCTTGGACGCAGATAGTGTATGTGTGAGTGACAAAATTGACGGAGAAAAAGTCAATTTGGATGGGAGACAATGGCAGGCAGCTATTTGATGAAGGTGTTTCTTCTTATTCTCGTGACTTATGTTTTTTTCCTTCCCGTCATATTTTTTTGCACGTGCTGCTTTTGATTATGTGACAATAAAATTGTAACTTGAAGGATTTTGTAATGGAGACTCTGAGATCAATTTCAAAACTAATAACTTATGCTGATTAGCATGACCCTCCCTTTTTGAGTAAGTACTTTTGAATACCTTTTAAATTTTTGATGCAATGTTTCTTAGTATTTACTTTATCATAAAATTGAAATGTTCATTGTGAAGATCATGGCTAGACAGATTGGTATGGAATTCGAAATTGGATGGATTTGAGAGTTTAAAGGAGTTATTTAAATGCTAACAATCCATGGTACCATAATTGTAAGTTGGGTTCTTCTGATGATTCTTTCATTGGCAATCCTCATAATATCTGCTTTTGTATATGATGTGATCTCATACTTTAATGTTCATTTAAGTTTGAATTCTGGAAAGCTCTATGGCATATTAAACTTAATGGAATTTCGAAAAAAAAATTTTCACTTTTTTGGCTATAAAATTTGAGCTTTTTTTTTTTGGCTGCTAAATTAAGGTGTGTACTTGTTGTTATATGGTTTTCTTTTATTTTGATAGATGATTGACAAGTTTACCTACTTCTGGGAAATAACAATAATTAGAAATTTGATATTTATGTATCCTTGTTGCTTTTGGAATTGCAGATGGCCATGTTATGGGGTGGAATTCTTGGAGACTTGTCCTTAATGTGTCCTGAGTTCACCCAATGCAGTCTATCAACCATCCATTTCATATAGTCATAGAACTTTAATTTTCCATGTTATGTGAATAAAATTCAAGATTTTAAATTTTAATTTCTTTTTTTTTTTTTGGCATATAGTCCTTCTTTGCTGGTCTTGCTGCATTAGGTTTGTGTGTAATTAATATTTCTGGTTCAATCATCCTGATATCCTTTGTAGTTGTATTTGGGTTAAAGTTTCTTGAACTTGGACATACTTTAATTGGAGCAATATATTAACTTAGGGTAGTTGGATAGCATGGAGATATGGATAATTTAGATAGATACTTAGGAAATATATATTAAATTTTATGAATCTTCAAGTGCAAATGGAGATTTTTGTGGATGAGATTGTCATTGGTTTTCCTTTCGTTCCTATGTTTCTACTCATTTCTTTTTGGACACGGAGGGCAAAAGAAATCAAGATAAATCAAAAAATAATTACATAGCCATATACGGCTATCCTAAGACTATCGTACATATTTTGAAAATCATACAAATAGTTTGTATGCAACAGCTAAATAAAGTGTCGTATGACTGCCATAGTTATATCAGTATTATATACAGTGGCCGTTAAACCATCATATATTTCTTTTGATGTAACAGTTTATGCACATGTGGTTAAAAAGGTCATTATATACGACGGTCAACAAGCCATCATATATAGTACAGATTATATACTACGGTTTTTATACAATTGTAACCCTTGTCGTAAATATTATTCATGCACTACGGTCATATAAAATATTTTATATTGCGCTAAAATACGACAGTAGTTTACACTTTTGTTTAAAGTATATACGATGACTTTTCCACCATTAGACCGTTTTTTGCCACTACCGTATTTGGTTAAAAAATCATCACATGGCCATCGTATATGTCATATGCGACGGCTTTCATATTATATATTGCGGCCCTAGGGCCACCATATATATCCCTTCTTTTGTAGTGGAAGAGAGTCACTTGGCACTTAAGCAAGCCATCCAGGGCCAGAGACTCCACTAGATTATGCATCCGGAGGTAGACAGCTAGTTGGACAGCGCACTGGAAAGTCGACCAAACTTTTGAAGACATCATCCTAAGCCGGACAGCCTTAGTCGGTGCTGGGCTAGTGCAGACATGCAGCATCAATTTCTATTTTAATTAGAATTTGATTATTTTTCTTAAATACTTCTTTTTGTAATGGGTTTCTATTTTATTATTAGACTTCTTTTAAGTTATTAAGTATTTGTAAGGAGTCTAAAAAGAGATTCTTTTTCATAGTTTAAGAGACACAACTAAATATTGATTTTCCGAAGATTTCTAAAGATACAGGACAGATTTCTATTTCTCTTTTCTTTCGTATTCTTGTGTTTTATTAATCATGTCTTGTGAGTAGTTCTTTTTTATTAACAATAACATGAAGTAGGTTATTTTGATATTTGGTTATGAGATTTGGTTTGTTTTTCTTATAAAGATTTGATCTTTATTATTAAATATTTGTGCGATTCTTGTTTTTCATCTTATTAATTATGTTTATTGAATTAATCTAATCACCAAGATTAATTTG
Source organism: Parsonsia alboflavescens (assembly GCA_028571225.1). NCBI lineage: Eukaryota > Viridiplantae > Streptophyta > Magnoliopsida > Gentianales > Apocynaceae > Parsonsia > Parsonsia alboflavescens. The sequence goes on along the minus strand of JAOXNR010054620.1, from coordinate 2,034 downwards.
CATGGTTATAATGTTAGAGTTTAAATATTATCAGTAAGATTGATAAATTCCTTGGCTCATGAATCAAATTGCTTGAATTAAAACTACTTTGTTTATGTAATTTGACATTGGTGATGCCTTTATGTTTTATGCAATTTAATTGATTAAATTTATTGTTCGATTCGACTTAGATTTAATTAACTAAATTAGGGATTTTATTTCTCACTAGGAGAAATAGCTCTATTTAAAGGATAGGAATTTGAGCACTAAGACGAATTCTAAAATCAACTACTTAATGGTGTTATTTGATCTATGATTAACCCATAGCAATTGACCTTTAGATTATTTTTTGTTAACAGCTTTATCATCTATATTCTTCTTTAAACTAGCTTTTTATTCTTTGTTTGATTTTATTTTACAAATCTTTTGAAAATCTCCCCTTTGTTACTTATTGATCGGTTTTTATTAAACTTAAATTCAATTTGCTATGGGTTCGACTCCATTTGCCCTAATTGAATAGTTTTGATAGATAAGATTAATTTGTTTACGTTACGACGCATGATCTTGGTTAATGTATTATTAAACCCTCATCTTGTCATAATAACCCTATTGAGCCCTTAAACTTATATTTTATCTTATTATATCTCTTAACTTGTCATAATCATCCTATTAAACCCTTAAACTTGTATTTTAACCTATTAACCCTTGATATATATATATATATATATATATATATATATATATATATATATATCTCAAATCAATGACATAAAACTTATAATCACACAATAGGATTAAATTAGTCCAAATTTCAACAGAAATTGATGGGAAAAACGGGTACGACCCGAATGAACCGATCCAAATAGACCCAACGTACGACCCAAATACCTAAAAGTCCGAATTACAAGTTAAGAGGAAAGGTAGGCAGGGACCTCTTCCCACCTACCTGCCAGGTCATCGATCTTAAAATGAGTTTAGGAGAGGTCTCACCAGCCTACGACTTACGACTCGATCAGCTCCAATCCATCTCATACATCTTCCATGCCACGACTCAATGTCTACGACTCTTAACAAACTCTACGGACCTATAATCACTCATGGCAACCTAGGTCGCGAGGCTGGTTTAAAGTTCATTAACAAGCTTGTAGCTCTCAACCAGACGTGTGCATGGCAAGGTATCCCAGCTTAGGGAACCGCCACGATTCCAAGAGCAATTGGCGGGATACGATCTTACAATTATCCTAATTGCTTACTTTCAAGTAATTGAAGAGTCATTACTAACAAAGTAACTATTATTCGTTATATATTATCGAATCACACACTGTTCACGGAAAAATTTGATTAATTTACTCAAAGATTACTCTCTTGGAATACTGACTTAGGCATCGGAGTACTGACTTATTTGAAGAGTTTATGTGAATAGATAAACTAAGGGCACAATAGATTAATACAAAAGTTAAATGGTTTAATAGGATGATTGAGATAAATCAAAAGGGGGTTCAATCGATCACAATAGGGTTATTGTGATAAGGTAAGGGCTATAATAATACAAGAAGGGGATCCTCCTTTCTCATTTTCTATCCTCCACAATTGAACGAACCAGAAATTTACTTGCTTTGAGTATTAATTTTTTACTATTATCATTTTAATTGTGTGAAAAAAAATTATAAAGTTCTTTCTATATCTGGAATTTAACATATCATTTTGAATATAACAATATCAATTTCTTTGAAAAGTTTTAATCAATTTACAAAATAAAACATTTATTTTTGTATGATTTAAAATAAAAACATGCAAATTAAATTTTGGAAAGAAGAAGTATTATTTATATAAATATATAGGAAGATATTCATGTTCATTTCTAAATTTATTCAAATAGATCTCTTCTAATCTACTTTTTCAGTAGAAAATAGAAAATATACCTCTAGAACTAGATTTAAAAAATAAACCAATAATAACTTCTAATAGATACACTCCCAGACTTTCTTTCACAGAATCAAAGGTCATAGGTAAACAAAATTTATCAAGATATGTAGAAGATTTCATAGAATCTAA
>JAOXNR010054619.1:0-12279 GCA_028571225.1 Parsonsia alboflavescens | reverse complement strand
GGAGTAAACTGTTAAATCTTTAGAAATGACATCCCAAATCAAGGAGGTTTTATTCCCCTTTTTTTTTTCTCTTTTCTAAAAGTAAGTCATATAATCATATTAGTTCAAATTCCATTGAATCTATTATTAAAGTAGCCACCCCAAATCAAGGAGGGTTTATGATTTTTCTTTTTTAGCGGTATTCGAGATAGTTTGCACACATCTTGGTATTTCTCTAATTTAGGAGAGTGTTAATGTGATTCAAACTCAAAACTTATGGTTTGTGCACTCGCCTTTCCACCCACTGGATTGTTAACCGAAGGGATGAGGATTTACGAATTTAAATTCTCGCATTCTAAAACATATCACAAGTAAATATCAATTGTGATTTTTGAGTATAAGAAAAGACGAAGTCAAGCATAGTAGTAAAGTTTCAGCTTGTGATAGAGATTTTAGAATCAATCTATTTTGATTGAACCAAAGTAGCCATTGAAGCATCTGTAAAACTTTTCAAAAAGGAGGCGATAGGAAAACAAGTAATAATTGTGATGGACAAGCAACTAGGAGGAGAAGTAAAAAAGCAAAAAGAATCAAGAATAGTCGATTTGATATTCAAAGTTTTGTCCGAAGTCAATATTGGTTTTTTTTTTTTTGCCAACTAAATATCCAAACAACTTTCAAACTTCCAAATTAATACTTTCAAAGTATTTTCTGTCAAAAAAGCATGTATTGATCATTTTTGTACCTAAAGTTATTCATAAATTCAGATTGGTGAACGTTATTTTTTGTTTTGCCAAATATGTAACCAAATAACTTCTGACTTGAAAGTTGTTTTGGTATTTAATCGGCTAAAAAGAAAAACAATGGGTACCTATCACAACTTTGAGCATAACTTTAGGTATCAAATCCACAATTGTCCTCTCAAAAAAATTAACCACGTGACCAACACATGCTATCTTCGTCTGACATACGTCGAAATGTGGTTGGAAGTATTATCTTGGACATTCAAGAGTTATCTGGGTCCTTAATAAAGACTGACCGAAAGAACTAAAGTAGTGCGATATCATTTATGTGTAATTGTTAACTAAAGTAGTGCAATATCCTTAATAAGATTACCTTTTCACTTAATTATTAATGAGGTAACCTTTTCACTTAATCATTTATGTGTAATTGTTGACTTAGGGTTCCAAATTATTCACTAAATTCTCCTGAATCAATAGTGAATTTAATTATTAAGACCAATTTCCTATATTCCTATGGTAAATTGGAGTTCCAACAATTACATTAAAAATTCATCCCTAATTTGGTTATCTATGGTGCTTAGGTATATTCTTATCCTAATCATGAGTTATGTCAATTTAGGCTCAATTTTCAAGTTTCACCTAAATTACCAATTCAATTCATAGTTGATCAGACCATGAAAAACATTAAACACAAATTGATATAAAACAATCACAATTGCATAAATAATTATGCTTCAAGGAAAAACTCAATTAAATCAAACAAAGGGTTCCAATAATGCCCTAGAAAAATATTTAGTTTAACATATTCATAACATTGATCCTAAAAGAGTAACAAAAATTGACCATAATACCTATACCAGAATTAAAAAGAGAATAAAGAAAAAGAAATTTTAAGTAAGCAAATCTTCTCTAGAGTTCGCAATCAGTCTCCAGTTCTTGTTCTCTGATGATGAAAATTGGCAGTTCTCCCCTTTTTGAGCTGCAATTATCCCCTATTTTGAATTCTTTCCTGAAGTGTTTTTTCTCCTTTCACTCTTGGAAAATCTTTTCTCTATTAAACAATTGGCCCCACTCCTTAAAACTTAGGGGAAAAAATTAATAAAATAACAATTTTGACAAATTTTTTGACATAATTTGTTACTTTGACCACTTGACTTTTTAATTTTGCCTAGGCAAAATTGTATTCTTCAGTGCTCCCCTTGATCCGTGATTTCATTATTCAAGAAATTACATACTAAACATACAAAAGGCACGAAAATAAGATAAAAGGCAATTAAACTTACACTTAACAAAATTTTATGCATTCTTATTTCTAGACTAACTAAATCTATATAAAAGACTTCAACACGAAACAAAAATAGACAAAAAATAACTCTATAAAATAGAGTTATCACTCCCCCAAACTTGACAATATGTTAGTCCCTAACAAAGGAACAAGAAAAACACATAATAAAAGAAAATCAACAAAGACTTCTTTTTCTTCAAAAGATGTTAGCTTTCTCCCAAATTCCATTATATTCTCATTCCTCCCAATAATCTCTGAATCATTCTAATGGGGTCCAAAAGAGTTGGACTGGGTCACCCACAGATCCTGATGGAGCTCTGCGAATGGCAGCCTATGAAGATGAGAAAAAGAGGTCATCGGAGTAGGCTGTCGCTCAGGGAAGAGCTCTGATACCTAAGTTAGTATTTTGAGAGAGTTTTCAAATAAAGGTAGTTCTCTATATTCTTGTTTGCATGCTTAGTCACCTAGTCCGTAGACTGATTGTGTGTTTTTGTTTAAATAGAGAGAGAGAGTCAGTTACCTCCTGGAATTCTGCCTTATGTTCCATAACAGTAGGCAATTAGGATAATTGTGGGATTCAGTCGAATCCTACCCATTGCTCCTAAGATCATGGAGTTTCCCTGGAGCGAAAGATCTTGCCATTCACATCTTTGTGAGAGCTACAAGCTTACTAACCGACCTTCAGACCAACTTTTACCTCCCTATGGATGTTATGGATCTCAAACATCTCTTCTGGTAAGCTCATGCCAAGTGATCCTTGGCTCCTTAGAGTGGCTTGGAGTAGAGCACCAGTGGTCGTGACATAGAAGATTTATGATTTGGATCGGAGCTTGCCAGGTCGAAGTCAAAGTCTGGCAAGACCTCAGCTCGAGCTCATTTAGGAGGTCAGTGACCCGGGAGGTCGATGGTAGCTGGTCGCTTGCCCGAGTGTCCTCTTTGACTTTGTGAGTCTGACTTTCAGGTATTGAAGGCATGGGGCCCTCTGACCCATTTGGGTTGACTTCCATCCGCATCCAGCCCATTTGAGTTGACTAGTCCAGGTTGTGCCCGTTTTACCCATCATTATCCCCCTTTAGGCCCAGCGCGCTTAGAGGTCATTGGTGCCTAAATTACCATCTTCAATCTGTTGCTGCTACTGGGTCTGCCGATTCCTTGTAGCAACTAACTTCAAGGGTACCTTTCCATTCACGTCTCTAGTTGAGAGCTACAAGCTGGCTTATAATTTTTCAGTTTCAAGTAGAGTTGCGCACACCTGGTCGCGGCATGGAAGACACATGAGTAAGGCCGAGACTCACAAGGTCACGGGTCGTGGTCTAGTCAGGCCTCTGTTATGCTCATTTGGAGGTCGATGACCTCTAGGTTCTTGATTAGTGAAGTCGATGGCAGAAAACCCTTGACCACTCACACCTCGGGACTTGCCAATGTGACCTTCGGGAATTATAAGTCGTGAGTCTGAATTTCAGGCGTTGAGGTTCACCATCTTGAGGTCGGGACCCTTCCTTCAGGTATTAGAAGTTACCATCTCTAGGCGCTGGTCTAACTTTCAGGCATTTGAAACTACCATCTCCGAATCTTTGATCTAACATTTAGGTATTCAATGGTTACTATCTCTAAGCCGCGATCTTTTAAAAGTATGAACAGCTTTCTCGCAACTGTTTATGAGGCTGACGTTCAAGTATTTTAGAACTTACCATCTTGAGGCTGCCGCTCTTGGTAAAACTGTGTTGTTTTCATTTAACAGCTATTTTATTGAGACTACGCATTCCTTTGCCTTTGGAAAGCTTGGCGCGAAATCTTTTCTTTAGAATCGCCCCCATTAAGTTTTGCTAGCTCCGACCCGCTTCTTTTCTGAAGAAGCACTACGCCTTTACTCTTTCTATTGTGAGAGGAAGTTAGGGCGAGCTTTGCTTTTGAACCGTCAACCCTTCCCGGGTTTGAGGAAACTGACCCATCTCAGAAGGTCAGAGGTTGATTCGTTCCAACTTTCTGGTGAGAAGCCGAGGAGTTCCTAGCTTTGGAAAGTTTATTATATTTTTATTTATATATATATATATATATATTTATATATATATTCTTTTTAGCTATCTTCCATCTCTTAATAGTTCTTTGCACAAAATCCCTTCTTTTCTCTTCCGAGCTTTCATTTGAACTTTCTCAGTCACCATGTCTTCCACTTCAGACATGTCAAACTCTAACCCTCTTGCTAATGAGATTTTTTTTTATCCTCCTCATTTTCCCCAGGCTCGTAATGTCCCCTATCTGACTTATGACCTGGCCAAGATTGGGGTTCATTTTCAGTACTCTTCTTTGAGCCCTGCTGATATTAGAGAGCTCCAAGTGGAGATGGTGGTCAATGAGGGGGACTGCACTACTGCCATGTTGATTGAGGGCCCTCACTCCCGGCGTGCTGGACACGTCATTCTTCATCGCGCCAGCCTTTGAGGAGAGCTCCTTCTTCCTTTCCTTCATCCTCTCTTTGTGGACATAGTAAAATTTTTTGACTGTGCTTTTAGCCCAGTTTGTTTCCCATTCCATCAAGATGATAGTCTCTTTCATAGCGAAATGTCATCTTTACAAGGTTCCCGTATCTTTGGAACTCTTCCGTTGTTTTTTTGAGTTGGAGGTCCCCTCTGCCTTTAGCTCTTCCAAGCGGTATCTAAGACTGGTTCCACGGTATCCGATGCTGGGCTGTGTCCAGTCTCTAGAGGGGAACTAGAAGTCTCAATTTCTCTTCATCCGTCTTGAGGATTCATTGATGGAGAGATACACCGACTGGAATTTTAACCCATTTTTTTACAATGAGTTTCCCCCCTTGTCCTTGGCCTGGCACCGCACAGGATCTTTTAATGAACTTGGCATATTCTGGTTGGCCCAGGGTCAAGTGCCTCTTTTCTTTTTGGCCAAGGTCTTTCCTAGAGCCTGTGGTTTTGTGGTGAAAGATGTCCTGTGACCTCCCTTCGATCTGTGCAAGCATGGGGATTACTCCCTCTAGTAAGTAATCCTTCTAAAGCTGGTTTCTTTGCTGCTACTATCCCTTCCACATGTTGATCTTTTTTTTTTTTTCTTAAAGGTGCTGGGGAGCCTTGACTAGTTTTACGAAGCAGGCTGAGGAGGGGTTGGCCCAAGCCAAAGTGCCACAGGGCTGAGTAGTGGTGGGGGCCCTGGACCTCTATTGAGCCTTCTGTTCCTCCACGAGCCACTATGCATCGTGGTAGAGGTGGATGGGCCAGTGGGAGCGCGGGGCCAGGTCATGGTGTTGAATTGCTTGGCGTGGCAAGCAAGACCCATGCTACCCCTTGCTGTAGAGCTAAGATGATGGCAATGTATGCGGAAACTTTTCGAAGGTCCCACAATTGAAATTTTCAGCTCTGACTCCGACCCATCCTCCTAGGAAGTTTTGTAATAGCTTTAGGACTTCTTTTACTATTTTTGTTTGTTGAGTACTAAATACTTCACAGGGGTCTATTTGTGGCTTTCTTCTTTATTTTTTACTGTAACTGATTCCCATAGAGAGTTTGTTTGTGGCTCTCTGTTCTCCCCTTTTTTTTTGTCTTCTTATTAAACTGCTCTGCATTTTCTGCTTCTGATATTCATCCTCACGGTTTTTCAACATTTGCATGCTTGTATAATTGAACTGTTTTTTTATTCAAGCAACTTAAATTAGCACAAGCATAGCAACAACATAAACCTTAAAAGAACTTAGCTTTAATCTGTGCTGGGCTTGTTGAAACCACCATTGACTTTGTTGTTGAGTGTTTGGGGTCGTCATGATCTGGCAGGTCCATGAGGTCTTTCATATCTTAGATGACCTTTAGGCATAGAACTTTTTTAAGTGACAAGAGTTCCAAGGTCTCAAGAGTTGTCTTCCTTCGAGATCAGCAAGCTTATAGCTCCCTCCTTTGTGGACTTCTTGGTTAGGTAGGGTTCTTCCCAGCTTTCTTGCAGCTTGGTCAGTTGACCTTGTTTGCCAATATCTAACCTTTTAAGGACCATTTCTCCAACTACAAAGTGTCTATCTTTCACTCACTTGTTCAAAAAATTTGTTACCTACTTTTTGTAAGTTCTATCTGCTTTAATTGCCTTATTTCTGATCTCTTCGAGGAGGTCGAGCTCTACCCTTCTCTCCCCCTCGTTTAAGACTGTGTCATACTCGGTCAGTCTTAAAGACGTCATTCCAACCTCAACAGGCATTATCTCCTCTGCTCCAAAACACTAGCTAAATGGAGTTTCTCCAATGGCTTTTCTGGGTGTGTTTCTGTGTGCCCATAGTATACTTGGGATTTCGTTTGGTCAATCTACGTGGTGACCTTTTTTCTTGAGCTTAGTGAGCCTCTTCTTCAGTCCTTCTAGGATTGTTCGGTTTGTGACTTTTGCTACCCCGTTGGCTTGTGGGTGAGCCACGAAGGTCAATCTTTGCTCAATATGAAGATTCTCGCAGAAGGTCTTGAATGGGTCACCAGTAAACTGCCTGCCATTGTCTGAAATGATGGCTTGAAGGATCCCAAATTGGCATACAATGCTTCTCCACGCAAATGATTGAACCTTTTGCGATGAGATCACGGTCATTGGCTCTGATCCAACCCATCTAGTGAAGTATTCCACAACAACTATGAGGAATTTAGCACCCCCCACTCCTTCTGAGTATTGTCCGAGGATGTCAATTCCCCATATGTCAAATGGCATTGAGGCACTGATTGGCTGGTATTTCACAGGTGGGAGATGTGATTTGTTCCCATGTAGCTGACAACTTGTGCATTTCTGTATGGCTGTCTCAATGTCAGCGACCATTGTGGGAAAATAATATCCCGTAAGCTGGATCTTCTTGGCAACCGTTGTTGCCCCTACATGAGAGCTACATATACCACTATGTACCTCATCAATCTCATATTTGCCCTCCCCTGGACTTAAGCATTTGAGCAATGGCCATGTGTATGACCTTCTATATACCTCATCATCTCCTATCAGGACATAGAGAGGTGTCCATCTTCGCACTTAACGAGCTTTCTTATGGTTTTCGGGGAGGTCACCGTGTTTAAGGAATCTGAAGATTGGATATCTCTAGTCTGCTTGATCCTGTATGGCCAAGCTTTCTTCTTGATCAATGCTGGGAGAGCGTAACTGCTCTATGAGTAGTTCGGCATTGGTTCCAGCTACTTCTCGGTAAACTTTGGACAGTGTGTCTGTTTTTTTAATTTTGCTCTCTTGGAATCTACTCAATGAGGAAGTAGTCAAGTTTTGAAATCATATCTCTTACTCTTTTGAGATACTTTACCATATTGTCTTCTCTTGCTTCGTATTCTCCAGCGACCTGGCTAGCTACAACTTGTGAGTCTGTTTTGGCATGCAGTTTCTGCACTTTGAGAGCTCTTATAAGCCTTAGACCTACTAAGAAAGCTTCATATTCAAATTCATTGTTCGAGGTTGGGAAGTTGTACTTCATAAAGTAAGGGATTCTTACTCCCTCATGGCTGATCAGTACAATCCCTGCACCTGAGTTCTCTTTTTCCGTGGACCTGTCCATAAACATGGTCCATATATCATTTTCACAAGTACTCGTGTGCTCCAGTGGAGCTCTGGTACATTCTTCTACGAGGTCTAAGAAAGCTTGAGCTTTGATGGCCTTCCTTGGTTCAAACTGGATTTGATATCTTGAGATCTCGAGAGACCAGTTCATTGTTCTGCCTGAAAGTTCAAGCTTTGCCAGAGCTTGTTTCAACTGCAAGTTGGTTAGGACTCTTATCGGGTAAGCTTCAAAATACTGCTTTAATTTCCTTGAGGTGATAATGATAAGGTACAGAAATTCGAGGTTTGTATATCTGGTTTCTGGACCTTAGAGTAAACGGCTAACATAATAAATAGGAAATTGCTGACCTGACCTTTCTACAATTTATACCGAGCTCACTACCTTTTTAGTTGCAGTCAGGTACATACAGATTTCTTCTCCTGATCTTGAAGAAACAAGTTGAGGAGGTTTGCCCAGAAAGTTCTTCAGCTTGATGAATGCCTCCTAACAGCTTTCAGACCACTAAAAGTCTTTTAGCTTTCTTATGACTTCATAAAATTTTTCTCCTTTGTCCGCCATCTTGCTGATAAAGCGTCCTAGTGCTGCCATTTTTCTTGCCAGACTTTGTACCTCCTTCAAGTTTCTGGGACTTGCCATATCCAATAGGGCTTTGATCTTGTCTGGGTTGGCATTAATGCCTCTCTCGGAGATCATGAAACCTATTAACATTCCTGCAGAGACTCCGAAGGTGCATTTCTCCGAGTTGAGTTTCATGTGAGCAGCTTTCAGGGTTTGAAAGGTTTCCCGAATGTCTTCTATGAAGTCTTTTGTAGTTTTGGATTTGACTATTATGTCATATACGTAGACCTGTATGTTCCACCCAAGCTGCTCCTTGAACACTTTATGCATTCCTCGTCGAAATTCTACCCTGACGTTTTTCAAACCAAAAGGCATCTTGGTGTAGCAATAGGTCCCGACCTCTGTGACAAAAAAGGTCTTTCCCATGTCCTCAAGAACCATTGGAATCTGGTGGTACCCTTTGTCTGCGTCAAGGAAGCATAGCCACTGGTATCTGGCTGTGGAGTCCACCATTTGATCGATACTAGGAAGGGAGTAGGAATCCTTCTGGCAATATTTGTTTAGTGTGATGAAATCCACACATATTCTCCATGTCCTTCTTTCTTCAGGGATAACAACCAGACTGGCTATCCATTCTCCATGTACACCACCTCTTTCAAGATTCCTGCATCAAGAAGTGCTTGGACTTCTCTTGCAATGACCTCGTTGCATTCGTTTGCGAAGGTTCTTTTCTTTTGTTTTACCTGTTTAATGTCTGGCTTGAGCCCGACCTTTTGTTCTTCAATTGTTCATCCCTCGAGGTCGTTGGGCTACCAGGCGAAGACCTTCAAATTTTTCTTCAAGGGAGTCTACCAATTTTCCCTTGACCTTTGGAGGTAAGAGCTCTCCCCTTTTCTGGCCATTTGAATTCTAAGGTGGTCATCCTCTTTTGGGAGGTCAATGCACTCCTCTTGTTTTTGCTTTAAAGAGCTTTCTTCATTGTCTTCCGTGAGGTAACATTCAGCAGCCATTTGTCTATCCCCTTCAAGTGTAATCCAAGTGTTACCGACGGGGATCCTCATGTTGTAATTGAGCAGGGAGATCTCTGCTCTCAAGTCCATGACTCCAATTCGGCCAATTATGGCATTTTAGGTTCTAGGGGCATCCACAACCATCCAATCCATTGTTTCTGTGACATCTCCATCTTCTGTTCGGACTGTGCCTCTCTTCTCCATGACCATCATGACCTCAATCCGTAATGCCTCGAGTGGAGTGACCAAGAGGTCGAGGATGGCTTCCTTCTTTTGTCAGAGGTTCCCCCCTTGGGATGAAGCTCTTTCCTGTCTCGCTTTTGTTTTTGAGGACTCCTCGAATGTCCTCTGTTGTCTCTGTCTGTGGCTGAGGGGAAGCCTGGGATCTTCTTCTGGACCGCAGTTTCCTCAACCTTGATTAGTTTTTCTATTAGCGACTGCAGCTCCTTGATTGCTTTTACTGCCTCCTCGGCCAGTCTGAGGGCTACATACCCCCCTTGCAAAACTTGCTTGAATGTAGTGATGTAGATGGTGTCGTTATTTTGCTCAATCTCCACTGCTTCGTCGATGAAACGACTGTAATAGCTCCGAGTGCTCTCACTGACCTTCTGCTTGATGAGGAAAAGGTCGTTAATATCCTTTTTGCCCCTCATGCTGCTCTGGTTGTTTTTAAGAAACAACTCTTTTAGCTGTGTCCAGCTTGAGAAGCTCACCTCGAGAATTCCCTTGAACCAAGATTGAGCCTTTGTGGTCAGCGTGGACCTAAGGGCTCTGCATTTGACATGGTCAGGATGTTCAAACATTTTCATGTAGGAGACATACTCATCAATGTGTTGGCAAGGTTCTCCAGTTGCATCATATTTTTTCTCCAATTGGGGAGCTTTGAAGCTTAAAGGCATCCTGGCTGCTCGGATGCCGTGGAAAAATGGGAAAGGCTCGATAAGGTCCACAGTGCTTTGTTGCTCCTGATTTGCTGGGAGAGCTGCTCTCCTCAGTGGGTTGGGGACTGCCCCTTGAGCATTTTTGCTAGTCATTTTGATCAGGCTACGGTGAGGGGGCATCCTTGCCCCAAGAGGAGTTCGCAGTGAGCTCCCCTGCTCTTCGGGGACTACATCCTGCGCCTGGCTTTTAGAGATGGCCACTCAGTTAAGCCTGTCTCTTAGGTCGTAACCTCTTCCATTGCTGAGGGTTTCTCTATGGTCTGTCATCGGTAGGGTTCTCGCGCCTTGTGACCTTTGTTCTGATTGATCTACTTCTCATCCCGCACTATTGCATATGGGATCGGCCCTTGCCTTTGAAGGCCGGGGCCTGTCTAATTGAGTGTGCCCGGTTTGGCTCCTGGACAGCTGCGTACCCCTTCAGGAAGGCATTGAAGTACGCCCAGTGGAAACGTAATCTCTCCTGCCAGACATCCCTTCCAGGGCCGTCACCATTCTTTCCATTAGATTTGCAGGCATGGATATCTTCCTCTAGATCTTTGTGGCCTAGGCAACCTGGAGTTGTTGGCATTTGCCATGAGATCTGGGTTTCTCTGGTGCGACCTATCTTGTGCCGACTTTTGGTTGGTCGGGACACTTTGGGATGGGTCGGACTATGCCAGCGGTTGCTAGCCCTGTTTTATGCTGGGCTCTGGATTACCGTCATTGAAGGCCTGCATTGGCGGCGGTATTTCAGGCACTATTTCTCTAGTGTCTAATTGTGTGGCCGGTGGCCTGCCACGACATGGTGGTTGAACACGTGCAGGCGGTGACTAAGCCATCGGGATTGTTTTATTTGTTTTTGTGTATAGGAAAAAGGCTAAGCTTTTTTGTTACAGTTTTCCCACGAACCAGAAGTGATGGGGTCCAAAAGAGTTGGATCGGGTCACCCCACAGATCCTCATGGAGCTCCTCGATTAGCAACCTAAGAAGATGAGAAAAGAGGTCACCGGAGTGGGTTGTTACCCAAGGAAGAGCTCTAATGCCTAAGACAGTATTTTGGGCGAGTTTTCCGGTAAAGGTAGTCCTCTATATTCTTGCTTGCAAGCTTAGTCGCCTGGTTCTTAGATTGATTGAGTGTTTTTATTTAAGTAGAGAGAGAGTTAGTTACCTCTTGGAATTCCTCCCTATGTTCCCTCACAATAGGCAATTAGAATAATTGTAGGATTTAGTCGAATCCCTATCATTGCTCCTAAGATCATGGAGCTTCTCTAGAATTAAAGATCTTGCCATAGAAGTCTCTGTGAGAGCTACGAGCTCACTAACTGACCTTCAGACCAACTTCGTGACCTCCCCGTGGATGTTAAGCATCTCAAACATCTCTTCTGGTAAGGTCGCTCCGAGTGATCCTTGGCTCCTTAGAGTGGCTAGGAGTTGCGCACCGGTGGTCGTGGCATGGAAGATTTAAGATTCGTATCGGAGATTGCCAGGTTGAAGTCGGAATCTGGCAAGACCTCAGCTTGAGCTCATTTAGGGGGTTGATGACCTTTAGGTCAGTAACCTGGGAGGTCAATGTTAGCTGGGCACTTGTCCACTTGTCCTCATTGACTCTGTGAGCTTGACTTTCAGGTATAGAAGGCATGGGGCCCTCTGGCCCATTTGGGTTGACGTCCATCCTGGTCCTACCCGTTTGAGTTGACTAGTCCGGGTCGTGCCCATTTCACCCATCACATTCACAAAGGGATCAGTAATTCAATCCCTCCTAATGTTCACATAAGTAGTATTGACTATTTCACTCCTCACAAATCCAATTCTTTCTGATTCTTTAAAAATTCTACCCAAGAGCAAGTTGATATTCATAATCTTTGAAGCCATTGAAACGAAACGCAATAGGATTTCTCGGGGAAAGGAAATGAAAAACCTTATCGAGAGTCTTCTTCTCGATTTGTTTGTGGAGGACATGGTAGCTAAGGGGTGGAAATTGGCCAGGCAACTTGCCAGGGACCTATGGCCTAGCCTGCATTTGACCTGGTTTGGCATGACCTATTTAGGTATAGGACCACACTAAGTCTTTTCTTTAGACCTGTGTAATGTGAAAGGCCAGGCCTATGCCCTGTATTCGGCTTGTGAGGCCAACCTGTGTCTCACCTTTTTTTAAAAAAAATAAAACTTTTAAAATCTATAAATGGATATATAATTTAAAATTTGAACATATAATATATAAATTGTGATAAGATTTTCCAATTCATTATAATTACTTTGT
>JAOXNR010054618.1:0-12282 GCA_028571225.1 Parsonsia alboflavescens | reverse complement strand
GTCAACACTATCCAAGAAGGCCCAATCCTAGTTCAAAGGCATCCCCGAGGCAAGCATCTCAAGCTATACGCAGCTGAAGGAGCTATTCCTAAAGAATTATCAGAGCAACACAAGGCGTGAGAAAGACATCAACGATCTCTTCATCATTAAAAAAATGTTTCGAGAGAGTACAAGAAGCTATTACAATAGCTTCAACGATGAGGCGGTAGAGATTGAGCAAAAGGACGATGCCATCTACATTACTGGCTTCAAGCAATGATTGCAAGGTGGGTATGTAGACCTCAGATTGGCAGAGGAGCCAGTGAAAACCACAAAGGAGCTATAGTCACTCCTAGAGAAATTGATAAAGGCTGAGGAAACAGCAGTCAAGAAGAAAATCCTTGGTTTTGCCTCAGCTACGAAAAAAGACAACAAGGGGTAACCAAAAGGCCCTTAGACCTCGAAAAGAGACAGGAAGGACCTCCACATGAAGAGAGGAACTTTAGACAAGAAAAGAAAGACCATCCGCAACCTCGTGATCACTCCCCTCAAAACCTCACGAGCCGAAATCTTGGTGGTCATGGAAAAGAGAGGTCTCTTGAAGCCACCAAGACTTCTAAAAAATCCTTTGGACGAAAGAGACCCCACCAAGTTCTGCCATTACCACAAAGACCATGGTCATCTCATGGAGGATTGTTTCGACCTCAAATGTGAGATCTCGAGATTGGTGAAGGAGGGTCATCTGCAAGAGGAGATCAACGACCTCCAGTCGGTGAAATAAATGCCATCCAGAGGAGATCAAAACGAGCTCAAGGGGAAGACTCAGAACCCCTAATAGTGTCTCTCTAGGTTGGAGATTTCCTGGTGCACAAGATACTGATAGACACTGGGAGTGCTGTGAACGTCTTGTACCGGAGGGCATTCGACCGGATAGGTCGAATGGTAAGGCCGGACACTGCTTTGACCAGTTTTAATGGTAGCACAACCTACGCAGATGGGATTCTTGGAGTCCAAACTATAGTCCGCGTAAGTGACAGGGAGGTCACTGAGGTCACGGATTGGATGGTGGTCGATGCCCTTAGAGCCCACAATGCAATACTGGGCAGAAGGGGGGTTTAGTGGTTGTGCTTCCTGGATGCATATAAGGGGTACCGCCAAATCCCAATGGAAGTGAAAGACATGGAAAAGACCTCGTTCATCACAAAGGTTGGGACCTACTGCTACACCAAAATGCAGTGTCGCCTGAAGAATGTAGGGGCAGAATTCCAGCGAGCTATGCATAAGGTGTTCAAGAATCAGCTTGGGAGAAACATTGAGGTCTACGTGGACGACATTGTAATTAAGTCTAGGACCTCTGAAGATTTCATTGAGGATATTTGGGAGACCTTCTGGACCCTGAAGGCTGCACACATGAAGCTCAACCTCGAAAAGTGCACCTTTGGAGTTTCAACAGATAAATTTCTGGGTTTCATGATTTCAGAGTGAGGCATTGATGAGATCCCGAACAAAATAAAAGTGTTTTTGGGCATGGAACCACCACAGAATATCAAAAAGAACTTTAGAGTCTAATGGGGAAGATGGCAGCACTAGGGCGCTTTATTAGCAAAATGGCAGACAAAGGAGAAAAATTTTACAATGTTATTAAAAAATTGAAGGATTTCCAACGGACTGAAAATTTTCAAACAGCTTTTGGAAGGTTGAAAGATTTAACAGGAAAGCCTCCCTAGTTCGTTTCTCCGAGGCAAGGGGAAGAAATCATGATGTACCTTACCGCACTAGAAAAGGTAGTCAGCTAGGTGCTACTGGTAGAAAGGTCAGGTTTACAATTTCCCATTTATTATGTAAGCCGTTAGCTCCGAGGTCCTGAAATTAGATATTTGGACCTCAAAAATTTTTTGTACCTCATAGTTCTTACCTCAAGGAAGTTAAAGCTATATTTTGGCACTTACCCGATAAGAGTATTAACCAACTTACCACCAAAACAAGCTCTAGCCAAACCTGAGCTATCGGGCATTACAATGAAGTGGTCTCTTGAGCCCTCGGGATATCAAATTGAATTTGAGCCAAGGAAAGCAAATAAAGCTCAAGCTATCTCAGACTTTGTAGAAGATTGCAGAACGGCCACTGGAGCTCACAAGCACCTGTGAAGGTTACTTCTGGATCATGTATACTGATGGTTCCACGGAAAAAGAAAATTCAGGTGCGGGAATAGTACTGATCAGCCTTGAGGGAGTGAGAATCCCTTACTCTGTGAAGCACAACTTCCCAACCTCAAATAATGAATCCGAATATGAAGCTCTCTTAGCAAGGCCAAGACTTATAAGAGCTCTCAAAGTGCAAAAATTGCATGTTAAAACTAATTCGCAGGTTATAGCTAGCCAAATAGCTGGAGAATACGAAGCTAGAGAGGACAACATGATTAAATATCTCAAAAGAGTAAGGGATATCACATCTAAACTTGAGCATTTATTCATTGAGCAAATAACCAAGGAGCTAAATGTAGAGGTAGACGCACTATCTAAAGTCTACCGAGAGATAGCCGGGACAACTGCAGAACTACTGGTGGAACAATAATACTCTCCCAATATAAACCAAGATGAGAACTTGGTTATCGAGGATTAGCCAGACTGGAGATATCAAATCTACAAATTCCTCTAGGATGGCAACCTTCCTCAAGACCCCAAAGAAGCATGGCAATTATGAAGATGGTCAACATGCTACGTCTTGATAGGAGATGATGAGGTATACATTAGGTCCTATACCTGGCCATTACTCAAATGTTTAAGCCAGGGAGAGGGACAGTATGTCATCGAAGAGGTGCACAATGGAATATGTGGATCACACATAGGAGCAAAAACAGTTGCCAAGAAAATGCTAAGGATAGGGTACTATTGGCCCTCAATGGTTTCAGACATTGAGAAAGCTACATAGAAGTGCACAAGCTACCAGCCACATAGAAACGAGTCACGTGTACCGCCAATGAGTTATCAATCCATTAACCCATTAACAACTTTTGAAATCTGGGGTATTGACATTCTAGGACCCTTTTCGAAAGGAGTAGGGGATGTTTAGTTCCTGATTGTTGCTGTGGAGTACTTCACTAGATGGGTTGAAGCTGAGACAATGGCAATAATCTCATCACCGAAAGTCCAGTCCTTTGCATGGAAGAACATTATGTACAGGTTTGGGATCCCCCGAGCTATAATTTTAGACAATGAATGACAATTCGTTGGTGACCCATTCAAAACATTCTGCATTAATTTGAACATTGAATAGAGGTCATAGCTCATCCCCCAGCTAATGGACTGGCTGAGGTAAAAAATAGCACTATTCTGGAGGGATTTAAGAAAACGCTCACCGAGCTTGAGAAAGAAGGTTGCAAACTTGCTTGGCCAGATGAAATTCCAAGCATTTTGTGGGCATACAGAACAACACCTACAAAGGCTACTGAAGAAACACCATTCAGCCTATGCTTTGGTTAAGAGGCAATAATGCCAGTGGAGGTCGGAATGAAGTCTTCAAGATTGATCAAATATAATTCAGTCTTAAATGAGGGTGATAGAAGGGCAGACCCCGACCTCCTTGAAGAGGTCAGAAAAAAGCCATGGAGCCTGATAGAATCTACAAAAGGCAAGTCACAATTTTTTTTAATAAAAAAGTGCAGGAAAAGTGCTTCATAGTTGGAGAGATGGTCCTCAAGAGGTTAGATGTGGGGAAACAAGGACAACTGACCAAGCCACA
This sequence comes from Parsonsia alboflavescens, assembly GCA_028571225.1. Classification (NCBI taxonomy): domain Eukaryota; kingdom Viridiplantae; phylum Streptophyta; class Magnoliopsida; order Gentianales; family Apocynaceae; genus Parsonsia; species Parsonsia alboflavescens. Next base: position 8,562 of record JAOXNR010054618.1, on the reverse strand, counting down.
AGAAAGTTGGGAAGGACTTTATATAGTCCAAGAAATCCACAAAGGAGGGAACTATAAGCTCGCCGATCTCGAAGGAAGATAGCTCCTAAGACTTTGGAATGTTTGCCACCTAAAGAAAGTCTATACTTGAAGTTGTTCAGACATTACAGACCTCGCAGACCCGTTAATTAAGCTCGGGAAACTGTTTTAAAAAGACCTAGCTGAAAGGCAAGATGATCTCGACGACCTCTTCAGTGTTTAGTTTGAACAAGGCATAAATGAAAGATAAGTGTTTCAGAGCTTATGCAAACCTTATTTCGTATCATTTGCCCTGAGCCTTATTTTGTATTATTTACCTCAAGTTTAAAAATCTGTGCACAAAATCAATTGGGCTAGAGCTACTCGGGGAACCCCTTCTTCAGCAGTTGTTTCTACCCTGACAGTCTTGGAAAGACATGTAAAACAGTCAACAATATGGTTAAATAAAAGACTACATGAGAGATGGATAAGTAACTTGGAAAAGGTCAAGTATCTTCTCCAGAATGAGCATGTAGAAAATGAGAAAGGTATTAAGAAATTAGACCTCCACAGCTGGGCATAGTCATACTTTCGGGAAGGGCATATGCCTTGGGATCTACGTCGAGGACCTCCCCCTCCACGACTTCGGCCTTAGGGGCTGCTTCCGCGAGCTCTTTTCCTTTTCCCGAGGGACCTCTATCAGACTAGCCAACTTGGGCCAGGACTTCTGCCACAGTGACCTCCTCTTGCGAGGCTGGGCCCAAATTTTCTTGCTCCCATGGAAGAGGAGAGACCAACTCCGGGTGATAAAGCTGAGCGTCGAGTTCAGCATCAGTCTCACGGAGTCTATCCACAGTCTCCACAGACAACCCCATCATCTGAGGTCGCTGCAAAGATTCTATGTATCCCTGAAAAGTAGGGGTCCCCTCGAGCTTCTCCATGGAGAGGTCTACATTCTCATCACAAAGGCCCTAGAGTGCCCCTAGTTTGGCCTCAAGCTCCTGAACGCGCCCCCATTGTTGGACGCCTAGATCAATAAGCTGCTCTCTCTTCCTATCAGCTTCCATTAGAGCTGCAGACATTGCTTGGCTATCAGCTCAAGTCCCAATAATTTCCTTCTTGCACTTCTGCAGAAGTCTAGTTACCTTGTTAGCAGAGGTGTTGGCCTACTCAGCAGAAGCCGCGAGCTCGGCATTTTCCTTCTCCTGGCGAGCCTTGGTGTCCTGGAGTTCAGAAATTAGAGATGTGAACTCTTGGTTTTCTCAGCCTACCTCCTCAGATGCTTGCTAAGGAAGATATGATTCTGCAAACAAAAGGAAAAGGAGGTCAGTATCGAAGTCAGATTGAAACAGAACCAATTGCAAATTTATAGAAGGTCACAGGAACTTACTGTAGTGTGAAGGGAGTGTGGTGAACTTATCTAGCTCCTATTTGGTCAATTGCTGTCACATTTCCTGATCAACTGAGGGAGTGCACTCCATTAGAAAAGACTGGGAGTGGGGCCATTGGAGTAGAGAATTAGAGGACTCCATGGCAAGGTCAGGAACCCATCTCGTAGTCCCCTTAATAGAATGGATGGCCAGGGTAGCACTCCCAACCTTTTCAAATTGGCAGCAACCTCCTCAGTGCGCAGCTTAGGAATGCTGGCTTGGACCCCGAGGTCATTGGGGTCTTCCCCTTCCTAGATTAGCTCAGGGGAATTTTCTTTGCTGGTTGAGAAAAAGGCAAAAAAGAGGAATTCGAAATCTTTATGGGCCTGTCAGAAAGCTTCATCCCAACAATCATTGAGCTCCGTTTTGAGGTAGCTCGAGTCCTCTTGGCCACTACCTGCTTCTCCCTGGCCTAGGGAACAAGAATTCTAGCCACAGGAGCAGGAATAGTAGCAGAAAAGGCATCGGCTGTGCCCCTAGCTCCACTAGAGGAAGCTTGGGAGGGAGAAGACCTGAAGATCCAATAGGTGGTCCTCATTGTGGTCAAGACAAAGAAAAAGAAGAACTGTTAGCACAAATTTGCAAGTAAATAAAAGCAGAAATTAATTAAAGACAAGAAAGCTCCCTATCGGAATGGGATATGCCTAGAGCTCCCTTGACCAAAGAGAGGTCGCGCTTTGCCCAGCGGGGCGAAGGAAGGTTTCAGGTCAGAATGGGGAAGTACACCCAATCTTGACCCTATCAGAATTGGTCAGGTTGATCGGGGGTCCCTATGCTTCAACCGCTCAATGGACAAGATGGGGAGCTCATTGAAGGAGCGGTTCAAGTTCCAATCCAGGTAGGGCTCGTACCGAATTAAATGATTTTTGAGACGGGTAAAGAACAAGAGGTCTTTCCATTCCAATACCGAGGACTGAAAAGGAAATAGTTTGTACCTAGGATTGAACTGGAGGTACCCTTTGGAAGACTTAGAGGCTGAAGAGACACCTAACTTATAAAAGCTCCTAAAGAGCTCCAAAGAAACAGGAATTCTATAAAGATGGCAAGTCGCTATGAAAGCGACCACGAGCCGAATTGAATTTGGGATAAGCTGAGCAAGGGGAAAGTCTTAGAAGTGGGCAATATCAAAAAACAGGTTGTGAAGGAAGGGCAAAAGGATACCTCCCCTGAGGAAAGATAAAGGACTATACGTCCATTACGTTTACTATAAGGGCACTCATCACCCCTAGAGGCGACTATCTCGCCTTTCTCTAGCCCCCTCTCCCCACTGATGTCAAAAATATCGGCAGGGTCTAGAGACGAAGAGATGGAATAAGACTCTATTTCAGAAAGTTCGTAAGTTTGGCTTTTAACAGAAAGGGCCTTGATAGAAACTAAGGAGGAATAAAAAACCCCATTCTCCAAATTAGCAGGAGAAAGGGAGGGCGCCACCTATCCAGAATGGAGAGGAGGTGTGTGAGACGCAGAAGACATTGTGGGTGACCTAACAAACATCTCGGATTGGATGACAAAGATGAAGAATGAAATTTTTTCAAAGCGACAGAAAACTCACTAGGTAAATTCCTTGAAGATGAAAGGGAAAGTTGTCCTGAGTTATTGGTTACTTGAGCAAAAGGAAGGGAAGAAGTTCAAAGCAGAAGTTCTGTAAATTTGAAGTTCTTACAAGCTGTGGGGAAGTTTAGTAAATCCTAAAATTTGAAGACTTCTAAATTATATAGGATAAGGACACTCTTGGGCTAATGAATGGAGAGTCCTTCAAAAATTGAAACGGGCCGACTTTCCAAAAATTGAAACAAGTCAGCCTTCCCAAAACTAAATTGGAGCGACCTTCCAAATTTGGAACGGGCCAATTTTTTCCGAAACCAAAGCGGGGTGACTTTTCAAAAACTGAACGGGGAAATTTCCAAATTTAAACGGGTCAGTTTTCCAGAGTTGGATGAATCAGCTTTCCAAGATTGAACAGGCACGTTTCCTCCAAAATCCAAAAATAACTGTTGTAGAATGAAACGACACTACCCCTCAAAGGTTGGGACTTCAAGATGGTAATTTAGGCATCATGACCTCTAAGCTTGCTGGGCCTAAAGGGGGGGTAATGATGGGAGAAACGGGTACGACCCGTACAAGTCAAGGCATGACCCAGACAGAACTGAATTCGACTGGGCTCCAGGCCCCAACCATTAATACCTGAGATTCAGAATCACAAGAGTCAGCAAATACAAGTGGGTAGTGACCTACTACCACGACCTCCCAGGTCATCGACATACCAAATGAGCTCGAGAGAGGTCTTACCAGACCACGATCTTTGACTTGGTAAGCTCTAATCTATCTCATACGTCTTCCATGCCACGACTCCTAACATCTCCTATTGGCCTATTATCACTCGGGGTGCCCCCCTAGAAGGGGTGATTGAGACCGTCGAAGTTGGTCTAAAGGTCGGTTAGCAAGCTCATAGCTCTTGACAGAGACGTGAATGGCAAGGTATCTCAACCAAGGGAAACTCCATGATTCTAGGAGTAATTGGCGGGATCTGACATGATCTCACAATTTTCCTAATTGAATACTGTCACGTAATAGAAGAGCCTTAATCTAAGAGGTAACAATTTTCTTCTTAATATATAATCAAATGGTAAACATTCTAGGGACAAGGACGGCCTTTTGAGAATTAATTACACTAGATTACTCTCAGAATACTAACTTAGGTATCGGAGCTCTTCAATGGGCAACCACCCACTCCGGTGATCTATTCGTTTTCTTCTCAAGTTGCTGTCGTTGAGGTCATGGAGGTTTAGGGGTGACCTAGATTCCACTCTTGAGCTCTAGTAGTTTCATTGAAAGGGTGAGTCTAGTTGACGGTTCTAGCAAATTGTACCTTTTCATTCATCCAATTTTATTGTAGAAATGATTTTATTATAATTTTAAAAATATAATTGATGGGTGAAATGGGCACGACCTGGACTAGTCAACTCAAATGGGCAGAACCGGGATAGAAGTCAACCCAAATGGGCTAGAGGGCCCCATGCCTTTAATACCTGAAAGTCAGACTCATAGAGTCAACGAGGACACATGGGCAAGCAGCCAGCTACCACTAACCTCCCACATGCGCTTGAGTTGAGGTCTTGCCAGATATCAATTTCAACCTGGCAAGCTTCGATCCGAATCAGAAATCTTCCATTTCACGATCACCCGTGCGCATCTCCTAGCCACTCTAAGAAGGCAAGGATCACTCAGATCGACCTCACCAGAAGAGATGTTTCAGATCCTTTACATCCATGGGGAGGTTGTGAAGTTGTTCTGAAGGTCGGTTCATGAGTTTGTAGCTCTCACAGAGATGTGAATGGAAAGATGTCTCGTTCCAAGAAAACTCCATGATCTTAGGAGCAATTGGCAGGATTCGACTGAATCCCACAATTATCCTAACTGCCTATTGTTACGTAATACAGAGCCTAATTCCAGGAGGAAACTGATTCTCTCTCTCTCTACTTAAACAAAAACACACAATCAGTCTGAAGAGGAAAAGAAGAAAACGACAATATAGAACTGAGTCTTCTTGCTTTCTTGAGAAGGGGTCTTTACCAAAAAACTCTCCTAGAATACTGGGCATCTGAGCTCTTCCTTGGGCGACAGCCCACTTCGGTGACTTCTTTCTCTCATCTTCTCCGGCTGCTGATCATGGAGCTCCATCAGGATCTGTGGGGTGACTCGGTCCAACTCTTTTGTACCCCATCACTTCTGGCGCCGTCTGTGGGAATTGTAACATGAAGGCCTAGCCTTTTTCCCATAATTAAAAATAGATAAAACAGTCTTGATGGCTCAGTCACAGCCTTCGAGTGTTCAATCGCCACACCGTGGCAGGCCACCAGCCAGAATGCAATTCCGCACTGGAGAGATAGTGCCTGAAATACTGTCGCCAGTGTAGGTCGTTAATGACGGCAATCCAGGGCCTAGCACAAAATAGGGCCAGCAACCATTGGCACAGTTTGGCCCATCCTAGAGTGTCCCGGCCAACCAAAGGCCGACACAAGAAGGGTTGCACTAGAGACACCCAGATCTCATGGCGAATGCCAACATCTCTAGGCCTCCCAATCGACGAAGATCTGGAGGAACCCGAATATCCATGCCTGTAAATCTAATGGAAAGAATGGTGGCGGCCCTGGAAGGGATCTCTGGCAAGGGAGATTATGTTTCCACTGGGTGTACCTCAGTGCCTTCCCGGAAGGACGCACAGCTGCCCAGGATCCAAACCGAGCACACTCAGCTGGACAGGTTTCAACCTTTAGAAGCAAGAACGGACCCAATGAGCAATGATGCAGGTCGAGAATCAGGTCAACAGGAACAAAGGTCACGAGGAGTGAGAACTCTGCCTGTGACCGATCTAAGAGACAGGCTCAACCGGGCGGTCATCTCTAAGAGCAAGGCATGGGGCACAGTCCCTGAAAAGCATGGGAACTCGCCGTGAACTCCTCTTGGGGCAAGGAGGCCCTCTCGTTGTAGCCTGATCAAAATGATAGGCGAAAGCACTCGAGAGGCAGCCCCCAACCCACTGAGGAGAGCAGCTCTCCCAGCTAATTAGGAGCAACAAAGCATTGCGGACCTTACCAAGCCTTCACTGTTTGTCCACAGCATCCGAGCAGCCAGGATGCCCTTAGGCTTCAAAGCTCCACAATTGGCGAAAAAATATGATGGAACTGGAGAATCTCAGCAACACATTGATGAGTATGTCTCCTACATGGAGATGTTCGAGCATCTCGAGCATGTCAAATGCAGAGCCTTCAGGTCCACGGTGACTAAAATGGGCCAATCGTGGTTCTGGGGAATTCCTAAGGCGAGCATCTCGAGCTGGACATAGTTGAAGGAGCTGTTTCTAAAAAACTGTCAAAGCAGCACAAGGTGTGAAAAGGATATCAACGACCTTTTCCTCATCAAGCAAAGGGTTGGTGAGAGCACCTGGAGCTATTATAGTAGTTTCAACGGCGAAGTAGTGGAGATTAAGCAGAAAAATTATGCCATCTATATCACTGCATTCAAGCAAGGTTTGCAATTTAGGTATGTATCCCTCAGATTGGCCGAGAAGCCAGTAAAAACAATCAAGGAGCTGCGGCCACTCCTAGAAAAACTAATCAAGGCTGAAGAAACTGCGGTCCAGAAGAAGATCCTAGGCTTCACCTCAGCCGCAGACAGAGACAACAGAGGACATCCAAGGAGTCCTCAAAAACAAAAGCTGGATAGGAAAGAGCTTCACCCCAAGGGGGGAACCTCTGAAAAAAGAAGGAAGGCCATCCCCAACCTCGTAGTCACTCCACTCAAGACATCACGGGTTGAGGTCATGATGGTCATGGAGAAGAAAGGCCTTCTCAAGTTACCCAGGCCTCTCAAGAGTCCTGTGGCCAAAAGAGACCCAGCAAAGTTCTGCCACTACTATAAAGATCACGTCCATCTCATTGAAGATTGCTTCGACCTCAAACGTGAGATTGACTGATAAAGGAGGATCACCTATAGGAATTTTTGGCAAAAAATGCAGGCCCAGCAAATCCTCTACCAACAATCCCACACAACCAAAGACCCCCAGTTGGCGAGATCAACGCCATCGAGAGAAGGTTGAAAAGAACTGAACGTTGAGATTCAGAACCCCTAACAGTGTCACTCCAGGTTGGCGAATTCCTGGTGAGGAAAATCCTAGTTAACACTGGGAGTGCTGTCAATGTCCTATTATCGCAAGGAATTTGATCTGATAGGAATTGACAAAGGCGAGCTGTTAAAGTCAGATAAAACTCTGACCTACTTCAATGGCAACACAACTTATGTCGATGGAGTCCTACCGGTTCAGACTACAGTCCGAACAGACAATGGAGATGTCACTGAAATAATGGACTGGATGGTTGTGGATGCCCCTGGAACCTACAACGCCATACTTGGCCGAAGGGGGGTCATGGACTTGAGAGCAAAGATCTCCCTACTCAATTACAACATGCGGATCAAGGTCGGTAACACTTGTGTTACACTTGAAGGGGATAGGCAAATGGCTGCGGAATGTTACCTCACAGAAGACAACGAAGAAAGCTCCCAGAGCCCAAGCAAGAGGAGTGTATTGACCTCCCAAAAGAGGACGACCACCTCAGAATTCAAGAAGCCGGAAAAAGGGAGAAAGTCTTTCTCAACCCCAAATTAATTGAGAAAGGGATCCAGATTGGAGAGCTCTTACCTCCAAAGGTTAAGTGAAAACTGGTGGACTCCCTTGAAGAAAATTTGAAGGTCTTCGCCTGGCAACCAAGCGACCTCAAGGTAATTGACCAACCAATAGCAGAACACAAGGTCGGGCTCAAGCCAGACATTAAACTTGTAAAACAAAAGAACAGAACCTTTGCACCCTAACGTAACGAGGTCATTGGAAGAGAAGTCCAAGCTCTTCTCGATCCAAGAATCTTGAAAGAAGTGGTGTACCCAGAATGGCTAGATCGAGGTTCAAGCACTACCCTGACACAGTTCATCCCGAGTACTTCTTTCCCCTATAGCTATCCCTTACAAGCGGGTTCTCTCTTTTCCTCTAACTCACCGTTCAAGGATAATGCCTGCGACTACTAATATGGCCATCTTAGTTCACCTATAACTGGGGAATACTAGAAGGAACAATAGACTCTTTAGGAATTCAAAAAGATTTCGGGAGAGAGATCGAAAGACTTAGAATACCATTGACATTGAAACACTCATGACATTATTGATTGGAAAATATTTACAGTAGACACTTTACAAGAGACTTCAGTAGACACTCTCCAAGAGACTTGTGTACAAACTTGAACTAACTCTAACTTGACTCTGACTCAACTTCGACCAAACTTACAACTGAAATCACATGAAAGTACAAAACAACCAAAACAATGGGCAAAAACCCTAATCTAGGAAACAACAAAATAACTATCACATGAGATCATTACATGACAAAATAAAATACAAGAGAATGCTTGCGACTACTAATATAGCCGTCATAGTTCACCTATAATTGGGGAATACTGGAAGGAACAATGGACTCTTTAGGAATTCAAAAAGATTTCGGGAGAGAGATTGAAAGACTTAGAATACCATTGAAAGGGAAACACTCATGATATTATTGATCGGAAAATATTTACAGTAGACACTTTAC
>JAOXNR010054617.1:0-12282 GCA_028571225.1 Parsonsia alboflavescens | reverse complement strand
GTCTGACGCTTGGCTAACCAAGCCTTGTATTTGGCACAATCTTTCTTCATGTGACCTTTCTTACCGCAGAAGAAGCAATGATCTTTGTCCTTGAACGATTTCGTTTTGGGCCCCAGCTTATTCGCACTACTGGATGTGACAGGATAACCTTATGGGTAGAACCTTTTGGCTTCTTACCTTTCCTGTCACTCGTGCTAGAAGTGTACAATGTTGTATGTCCCTTTTCACCCTTCAGCTTATCCTCCTCAACCACCACCCTGTGTATCAAATCAATGATAGACCAGGTCTCATTTCTGGAATTGTAATTTGTCTTGATAATTCCAAACTCAGCTGGTAAAGTGTTCAAAGCCAAATGTACAATGACCTTAGTAGGGATTGTGATCTGTAGTGCCTCTAATTTGGACTGTATGTGCACCATCCTTAAAATATAATCCCTAACTCCACTCATGCCATCATACCTCATATTAAATAGGGCCTGTAGAAGAGCACTAATCTCGGCATTCGTAGAAACTTTATACACAGCATCAAGATGCTCAAGCATCCCTCTTGCTGTGCAGTCTGCTGGCAATGTCTCCTTAAGATGTTCTTGAACGGATCTCTTCATAGACAGTAAGCAGATCCTATTACTTGTCTCCCGTTCAGCCATTTTTGCTTTATCAGCTTCACTGCTATCATCAGTGACAGCTGGTGGCTAATCCTGAATGAGAGCTGTATGGACATTAGCCAGCTCCATGCCAAACATTACATCCCTTTTCCACTTTTTATAGTTTGAACCAGTTAAAATTTCAATAGTAACAGTATTACCATTGACCAAAAATGTAACTGTAATGAAAACAGCAAACATATAAGAAAACATATAAGAAAACATGTAAGGTCAATATCAAAACCAGAAAGATGCATATTTCATCATACAATCACTTTTAGGCAGAAAGCATAACAAATAATTGTTCACTTTCTACATGAACAATGGCCATGAAAATGTATTTCAATCCTCGTAAAAATTCACCACCTTTAGGTGTATGAACCACTCAAACCAATCACTTTTCACTCATGTTGCCCATGTATCCCTCCTAAACCATTATCCAATCACTTCCTTCGAGAATATAATCGTATAACAATATAGAAGACACCTCCAACAGTATAAGACCGATATTCTATAAACCTAACTAAGTGTGCCACTTTGGCAGTCACAACCCGATCAAGCCTACAGAACTCTTTCATACCAAGGACTTCACCTTATACCTTACACACAATATACATGCAACCAAACATTTTATAACAATAAGGGCATAATTAATTTATTGCATGCTTCAGTTTATAAATTGCACAACACTAACATGTATCCAAACAAACATCACAATAATATAAACATTACTGTGCCTAAATATTCATAAAACAGAATCATAACATGCTAGTATAGTCAAGGATGATGATTTCACAAATCAAAGAATTAATTTACTTAATTACATCAAGCAATAAACGTTTTCTTTCCAGAATTAATATACTTAATGTCACTGTTTTACCACAAAACTAGCATCGAACGAAAGAGCTCAGCGAGATCGAGAGAATGCCACTAATACCGACCAAAAGGCCACCCCCACCTGCTGGTCAAATGGTGGTCAATTTTTTTTTTTTTTTTTTTTTGATGAAATTGGTCCGGTCAAACCGGATCCGACCCGAACCGAAAAGGCCACCCGACCCAAATTGGAAACCAAAACCCAATAACTCAGACCCACTGATGTCATCATCGCAAACTATTGTCGTCGCTCTTCATGCACGCGTCGCGAGTGGGAACGCGTGCAGCGACTTCTGGGCATCGGCCAGCCACCGTCGGACTCCTCTTGCTGAGATCTTTCATAATATGTGATCAAAACAATGATTTACAAACAAAACAAGTACCCTATCAATTTATGCAAAGGCTCTAATACCAAATGTAAGACTAACATACGAAGCCTTAATCCTATAGATCGATGAATAAATGAAATAGGGACATACCTATTGTCAATTCCATTGAGATGTTGAAGCTGAAGCAATGATCTTAATTGCTAGAAACTTTCTCCCTTGTCAACCCTCTGAATGCCAATTTCTTTCTGACAGATGAGTAACCAGGGAATTCTGATGTAAAGTCATAATTCGGTTAAAAAACCAACCCCACATAAAAGCTAACCAGACTATAAATATATATATATATATTCTGGATCATCATCATCGGGCTAAAGGGAGGAGACCCAATATTTTAAAGTCCAAACTTAGTCCACTCATCACGGATTGAGCCCGTCAACCTACACTATGTCAGTCCATATTCACAAATTAAAACCCTGAAAACCTCACTTAATTAACTGATCTCTGATTAATGGTTAATTAATCTAGCCCACTGAACGGGATTAATTGGAATAAATCCCAACAGTTCCAACATTAGGAGAAAAAATAGTTTAGACTTACTCAAACTAATATTTTGGCCTGATTGATCATAGAAATTACTCTAAACAGTCTGCATAATTTTAGCTTGTCTACAGCTTGCTTCACCAAATAGTAAAAGATCGTCAGCAAAGAAAACATGAGAAATGGGAGGAGCTTTACTATTAACTTGGACGTCTTTACAATGATTACCTTGTACAGAAAAGTTAATGATGTGCCCAAGAGCTTCTAAACACAGTACAAACCAATAAGGAGAGAGAGGATCTCCCTATCTGATACCTCTCCTAGGTTTAAAACTCGGGAGTTTTTCTCCATTCCATCGAATTGTTAAATCGGTAGATGCAATACAATCCATAATGATCTTAACCAAGGTAGGAGAAAAACCAACGGCACTAATAATTTGCTACAAGAAAGACCATTCAACTCGATCATAAGCCTTCTCTAATTCCGCTTTAACTACCATCCAACCTCTCTTCCCTTTCTTATGCTGCATAGAGTGGATCAGTTCTTGGACAATGATTATGTTATCTGCTTCTTGTCTTCCAGCTACAAAACTACATTAGTTCTCTCTCACCAATAAGGGCATTAGTGGCTTCAATCTATTTGAAATGACCTTAGTGATAATCTTCATAAACATAGTGCAGAGAGCTATAGGGCAGAACTGTGCAACTCTCTCAGGCTAACCCTTCCGAGGGATGAGAGAAATGAGATTCTCATTTAAATTGTCAAAAAAATGTTGGGAGCACCAAACTTCAATAACCGCTTTCACCTAAGAATCACCAATAATATGCCAATAGTTCTGATAGAATTTTGGGATTACACCATCTGATCTTGTTGCCCTCAACGGACTCATATCAAAAATTGCATTTTTAATTTCTAAACTAGTTGAATCTTTGTGTAACTCATGCCTTTCTTGATCACTTAGACATGGGAACAACCAATGAGAAGGATCACAGATAGAGATACATATTCACGTGGTATAGATTTTAATAAAGAAATCAAGCACAATTTGTTTAAGGGTAGAGGGATCCGATTGCCATATACCATGAGCATCTTGAAGACATGGGACTCTATTTTTAGCTTGTTGGTGAATTGCAAAACAATGAAAGAAACGAGTGTTGTGTTCTCCAGTACTCAGCCATTTAGCCTGAGATCTATGCAACCAATAAGTTTCCTCCTGCAAAAGAATGGTGTTGTATTCCTCCAGTAAATTACCTTCCAAGTCTGAAAGAAATTTGAAATTTCTAACTTGGAGGGCTTTTGAGCTCCTGTCAGTCTTCTCAAACATTTCCTTTTCCTCCCAACAATATCGCCAAATGTAGTTTTGGCCCAAATACTTGCTTGTGCAGATAAAAGGTTCAAACCTTTTTATCAAACTGTTTGATAAAAGGTCGATGGGGTTGAAATAGGTGTAAGCCTATATTTTAACAGAATTCAATGAGAATTTTGGAAAACCTAATCCACACTATGGTTGAAGAAACCAAATCAACATTGACTTGAAATTCGGTTTCCATTTGGACATTGTGACATAATGGCCAAGAACTACCCAAGGGCCATTGCACAATACATGATGATAGTCTTCTCTGCAACGAAACCTAGTGAGAAAATAACCCTCCTCCAAATCCACAAACAAACAGTCCCATTGAAGATTCCACAAATCACGCAACTGTTACATGTGGAGTTTGGATGAAATATTACGTACCAACACCTTGATAATCAGTGCTCGTGTCCAAAGTCACCAAAGCTTCTCACAGTCTTCCTTCGACCACTCAAAAGTCGGCCACTGTGGTTCATGGTCTTTAGATGGCAAAACTTTCGTATCTAGATCTTCCATAGGGTCATCTTCACCCTCACTAGTATGGATTTGAGGCTTATTTTTAGCATTCAGGGTGGCATCAACAAAGCTCTTGTTTGTCCAGGATGGCAACGTCAATAGTGAATACAAATAGTGATGGTGGTTGAAGATCCTTACTCAATTTCCTCTTGAATTTCCTGATATTCTGAGCCCAAAGATCATGTTCCTCAGGGTTGGCGTCGAGGTTTTTGGTGGCAGTGATTCTTCCAGTGATGCTGATATATCTCTTGAGCCATTTGATTTTCCTGATCTACTTATGATGGGTCCTAAACCCAAAGTAGAAGAACATGAAGAATTCATGCCTGATCAACTAACTCATCAGCCCCGAGTGCATGTGGAACCAGCCTCTGTAAAATTCACATTGGATGACATCCTACCGTCCAAATGGAGTGAACAATTTCAGTCCCCATATGCTTGGTTGACTACAGATTTGCAACAAAATGAATGGAATTATGTCTTAAAAAGATTTGTGGCAAGATTTGATGGATCACTTCATGATTTTTGGAATTCTCTTGGTGAATATCGACAGTTACAGTTTCTTCAACAGCCTACACCTGAAGCTGTTATAGATCAGTTACACAGATTCTTTATTGGAGATACCATACATGATATTACGATTGCTAGAACAGAATTCTTGAAAATGAAGTGTTGTTCCATCCTTACAAAAGATCTGGAAAAACACTATGCTAGGATGTGCAAAAGATGATACCAGTCTGAAACAAGCATATGTAAATTCTGTCCCTGAAGAACTTGCTGATGAAACCATGCGAGAGATAAAATCTGCAGGCCACCACTGGGAATCGTTAGCCTTTGGTCAAATTATTTTCACTATGCAAGAATCGTTGGAAAAACTTTGTGTCCAGACAAGATTTTGGCAAAAGTTTCATAAGCATGCTTCCACTCTTGGTCCTGCTTGTTCAGAAAAACATCTTTCCATCAAGTGCAAAGATTCTTCGAATTGCCAATGCCACCCTTTTAGAAAAACACCACGCAAGCACAAGTCCATCCCTCAATCCTTCAGAAAACACCGTAAAAGGCCCCGTCATTCTTGGAAAAAACGTCATTGGAAATACCTCAAGAAAAAACCCATACCTTCACCACCCACACATAACACTTGCTTCAATTTGGTCAGAAAGGACATTTTACAAAGGATTGTAATAAAAAGAAGAAAAGATTCACGCTTATGCACCAACTTTCCAGTCATGCTACCCCAGATGAATTTCAACAGCTTGAAACTTTCTTTGATTTAGATGACACACCATCCCTTGACTCAGTCCTAGCCCTTGCTCACTATCCTTCTGAATCTGAATCTCCAATAGATACTTTTGAATCTGAATCCGAGACAGATCCCATACAAGCATTCACGGATATCTCAGATCTTTATGCCCTCTCTCATGAGCCATATCCCTTGGTAGTTATCCCTCTACTACCAACCCTCCAAGCTAGTCCAATTCCTGTTCTCGCCTTACTTGATATTGGAGCAATCAGTTCTGTCCTTAACCCAAATATCCTTCCATCAGAATTTCCGGAACCTACTAAACAAATTTTCCGTGCAGCCAACGAAGAAGATTTCTTGATTGACAAAATCAGCAAGCCAATTCATCTTCGACTCTTTCCTCATTTGACCCTTACTCACATATTTTATGGTTCTCATTTACCAGGAAAAGATTTGGTTATTGGATCTCATCCACTGAATCCCAAATCTTGAGTTCACCCCTCATGGTCTCTTACATAGAGGACATCTTCTCTCATGGAATCAAACAGCAAAAAAACTTTTTCAGTTTGCAAGATGTGCTTTCTCAAATTAAAATTGATTTCACTCAAAAATCTTTTACAAACTCTCATATGGAATTTTTACAAAAATGTCCACATCCCTTGTGGAAAAACCCATCCTTTTTTGTAAAACTTCCTATTTGCTTAAATAAAACCATTGTTCCCCAGAAGGCTTCACACTCAGGCATGTCCCCAGCACACTATAAATTGGCTACACAAGAATTAGCTTCCTTGTTGGCAGAAGATTTGATTGAACACATTGAATCTGATTGGGCATCACAAGCATTCTATGTCAACAAACATGCTGAACAGAAACGCGGAAAGCTCCGCCTTGTGATTAATTACCAGGATCTTAATCAATGTCTTCAGTCCAACAAATTCCCTCTTCCCAGAAGACCCATTTTTTTCCAATACCTGCATACTGCGAAGATCTTCTCAAAGTTTGATTTAAAGTCAAGTTTTTGGCAGCTAGGTATAAATCCCCCTGATCGTTTCAAAACAGCTTTTTGCATCCTTGATTACCACTACCAATGGACAGTCATGCCCTTTGGTTTAAAAGTTGCCCCTTCTTTCTTAAAAAAAGCCATGACCCAGATCTTCCAACTTTTGTTCCCAAACTACCTCACTCATATAGACGACATCCTCCTTTTCACCCATACCATTGAAGACCATTATCAACAACTCAAAGATTTTCATCACATTGTTCAAAAGTATGGCATCATGCTCTCAGAATCTAAGATGTAGTTATATCTATCTAAAATTGATTTTTTGGGTATGCATATTGTTGATGGCACTTTTGAACCTCAAGCCCACATTGCCACATCCCTTCTAGCCTTCCCTGATGAGCTTCTTGACAAAAAAACAATCCAGCAATTCCTTGGTATAGTAAACTACATATGTGATTTTATACCTAGAATTGCACATTACAGGTCTGTACTTAGCAAAAGACTTCGCAAGGAACCTTCCCCATGGACACCAGCACACACTGATGCAGTCAGACAGCTTAAGCAGACTGCCAATTCCGTCCCTCCATTACAGATACCTTCAAATAGATGCAGAATCTTAATAACTGATGCATCTGATCAGTTTTGGGGTGTTGTGCTTTGTGAACAAACTCCTGATGGAACTCGCAGAATTTGTGGTTATGCTAGCGGTGAATTCAAACCGTCAGAACAACATTATCATTCTACTTTTAAGGAGATATTAGCTATTAAAAGAGGAATCGAGAAATTCGAATTCTTCTTGATCAATCAGACTTTCCACATCGAATTAAACATGTCCTCATTCCCAAAGATGCTTCATTTCAAGCAAAAAATAATCCCACATGGACAGTTACTTCGATGGCAGCAATGGTTTTCCAGATACTCCTTTATAGTAGCACATGTCAAACTAAAAGAAAATGTTCTAGCAGATTTCCTCAGCAGACCTCAACCATTCTCAGTTCAGACTCCGAAGCCCATACCCTGTATTGCCCCTATTGATTTTCCAGACCTACCACCAGAAGTCCGAGAAACCATACTTGACCTAGTCCTTCCTCGAAGAAGTCATTTCAATTACAGACAATTTCATAAACTTCTTCTCTAGAAGCATGGTCCCGGTATTTTCAAAGGACTTGAGAATCACCCAGACCACCCATACTTAACTATTTTCCACATTTGCAACCCTTGGTCCTTACCTAAAATTGCTCTATGCTATTTCTGGTATCTACTAGAAGCACATACCATCTGTTTCAGTTTCAATTTCACACACCTGAACTCCTATATTTGGTTCTGCGACATTGCTCAAAACTTGGCCCCTCAGCATTTATATATGTTCAAAATGTTAAATTGGTTTTTTGATCCAGCAGGATGGTTCCATTTCCTCTCTGATCATTTTGGAAAATATGTTCACATCAGTTTACATAGGCCTGTTGTAAATCTGGTACCTGGCAGATATATGAATCCAAAACTATATCATGTCTCCCTTGAAAATCAAATGGGACGGTATGCATTCAACATGGCAATCCAGTAGTTCAACAAAGACATCCTGATCTCAGGATAAGGATAATGCAAGAAATGTGTGTTAATAATCATGTTGATCCGAAAACTACAGTCATACCTGAAGTTACCAATTACCTCCTGTTATGGCCTGAACATCCGTTCTATTCTGATTTGTTAATCTTTCTGAATGATCAGCAACATTTACATCACAATGACAATGATAGGCACCGAACTTATCTATATCCTGTTCCAGATTCCTCTGAAGATGATGAACCTCCCGATCTAGATGGATGGATGCCCCACTACCAATCAGATTATGACACAGATTAAAGTAGCTTATGCTTTGCCTAAAGTATTTTGTCTTCGAGTGGAGTGCTTTGTAAAAGTTTATATGATTGTACTGCTTGTCGGCCACCTTTGTAATAGTTTGAGCTAGTTTGAAGTCCGTGATTTGGAGTCCAAGTCCCTGCCTATATATAGAGGCCTTATTCTCATTCGGAGGATCAGAATAATTAGAATTTAAATTACAATCCCAAGATCAAAATCAAGGTCTTCAATACCTGCAAAAAAAGACTCTTGTGGTGAAATTATTGGGATCACAAGACTTTCATCATCATCACCCTCATCTACATAAAAGAAAAAAAAATACATTTATGAGTTATAATATTAAGTTAATAAACAATGGGGGAGAAAAAAGCGAGTGAATACCATTAGGAGCCAAGGTATATCCATGCAAACAATTCTTTGTGCGAACAAGCATTTGAACATGTTCATGAAGAAGGAAACTTCTAAATTTTGTTAGAACATGTCCGTCAAGGCTGAAAGAAGATTCAGTTACCACAATAGTGATTGGAATACTTAATACATCTCGTGCCATTATAGAAAGATCAAGGAAACGTATAGCATTATCCTTCCAATAAGTAAGTGCATCCAAACTCTAAATGCATCAAAATCCAGCCTTGTCTCGTCCTAATATATGTCCAATGCAGATTTACCAACAGTTGATATGCCTTCCTCTTGGAATTCTTTGAACCCATGAATTTTTTAAGGACACAAAGAAATGCATGAAAAGTTAATTACTATCAACTAAAAAAACTTTATATACAAAAATATATTAACAAGAACAAAAACTAACCTCATTTAGTAAGTCATCATCACTTTTTATAATCTCTTGCTTTGAACTACACAAAATGGTTGTACCACTTAAAGATGCATTTGTTGATCTTTCATATTCTTGAAAGAGTTTTGTCAAATTTCTCTTTAAAATTTCTGTCTTCTCATTCCATGTAGAAGCATCAATTTTTTGTAACAAAACTTTACAAAATCTAACTTGGACCTTGGATCAAGAACAACCCCAATTGAAGTATTTGACTATAATCCCTCAAATATTTATCAAATTTTATCCTCATTTCCAAAGCCATATCTTTTATAACCTCATCTTCACTATCCAAATGTGCTAAAATCATGGATTCAATTTTAAAAAACTTGCATGAAATACAAGTTTGAAGTAGAGTAAGAAGTACCTAACATCAAATCAGTAATATCAAACTTCAAGCTTTACAAATTACCTTTCCTCTATTCCATTCCTCCTCACTTGGATTGTATTTGTAAGATCTATCCACAACCTGGAGGGCTTCAAAAGCTTTCTCATACTTTGTAAGACTTTCAAGCATCAAATAGGTTGAGTTCCATTTAGTTGCCACATCTAATCGTATTCCATCACTCACCCCAATTCCAACTTGTTGAACACATTCTTTAAACCTTTTCATCCTTCCATCTGAACCCTTTACAATTTTCACACTCTCTCTCATTTTATACAAAGCATCATCAACCACTTTTAAGCCATCTTTAACAATAAGATTTAAAATATGCACACAACAACGAACATGAAAGAACTCGCCCTTATACACCAAACTGACTTTTTAAAATACCTTGCATGCAATCATTGGAAGAAGCATTACCCAATATAATAAAGAACACTTTTTTCTCAATTCCCCATTCCTTCAAGTAGCTAAACACAGTGGAAGCCAATTCATCACCAGTATGTGGGGGAGGCTTACAAGAAAAATTAAGTATTTTACTAAACAATTTCCAAGTTTCATCAACACAATGAGCAATCAAACAGATATAAGCCTCAGATGTAGAGGCTGTCCACAAATCGAAAGTCAAATAAATCCTATTCAAAATCTTAGCCATCAATTCTTTCAACTTGTCCATTTCTATAAGATCGATTTTTCAAACATCTAACACAACTGTGTTTCTTAAAATCGCCACAAAATCAGGATTTAAGGACTTAAACATAGCTCTAATTATGTCGTATTCAAGAAAAGAATATGGTAGATCATGGTTAATTATAGCCTAGGCTAGAGGATCACGTGACAATTTAAGATCAAATTCAGCAATCTTAGCTTTGCCTTCAAAATCCAGAATCATTTGACGTTGATTAGGAGACCTACTGTTAATATGTTTACAATTCTCGATATGATGTCGCAGATGGGAAGTACCATAATAACTACCTTTAGCTATTGCGCCAATCTTAAATTGCTCCTCACAACACCTCACAACCAATACAAGATGCCCTTTCCATTCCATCTTTCCCTTTGCCAATTTTCTTCAAATAAGTCCACACAAAAGAAAAATCTTTTCTTAGCCTTTTTTTCTTGTTACTGTTGCTGTTAGGCTCTATAGCATTGGAAGTCGTTTTTTAAATTTATTTTCACTCAAAATCTCTACATCTTCAACGTTACAATCCATATCATTCTCAGCCTCAATGTTTATCTCCTATGCAAACACACAAAAAACAATAATTTGCTACGAACTAAAACAATATGTACTGGTTTCAAAATTCAGAACAATAATTTTCCAAAAGCATGTTGTTCTATTGTGAGACAAGCAAATCTCTAGAATAGGAAATAAGGTAAAGAAGAACAATGAAGCCAATCTCTTAAAATTTCATTTGAGCTAATAATATCAAATCTGAAAACGAAAGGCTTAAATCTCAGTAATGGTCAGCTGCAAAATACTTTGAAGCAAATTCTGGGAAATTTTAGGAATGCAGTCCTTAAGATTCGGCGATGTCTCTCTGCACTACCGCTGCGAGATGGGGGAGCCCGGAGCCAACCGTGGGTGACAACACCGCCGAGTCTAGTCCTACTACTAAAGATCCACGGAAAATGATGGGGAACCCGAAGCTGATGGTGGAGGCGACGGCGATGGCCTAGGCAGAATGAGAGACAAGACAGAGCAGAAATATGGCAGCTACAAACAACAAAGATGAAGAAAGGACAAAGCAGAAATAGGGATTAGGGATAGGAAGGAAGAAGGAAAAGAAAAATAAACTTACAATAAAACAAAGAAGGAGCATCGGCAGCTACAAACAATGAAGATGAAGAAAGGACAGAGCAGAAATAGGGATTAGGTATGGGAAGGAAAAAAGAAAAAAAAAAAAACTTACCGTAAAACAAAGAAGGGGCATCAGCGGTGATGATGATGGATGATGATGATAAAGAAAATGATAATTATTAAATTAATAAAAAATAAAAAAAGTCCCTGGGTATGTTCAGTCCAAACCCAACCCAACCCTAATTTGAAAAGGTTCAACCCAACCCGACCTGATCCAGTTTCATAAAGAATTTCATTTTAAAGTCCAGTTCAACCCATATATAACAGGCCAAGGCCTAGCCATGAGCCCCATCCCTCTTTAACGGGTCTATTCATAGTTAGACCTGTCAATTTGGGCTTGGGTCCCAATGGACCCATGACTTCCATATATATATATGGGTTGGATCGGATTAGAATTTTAATGTCTCATTTAGAATCGGGAGGCCATGAACTAGGCCCACTCGATTGAGGATTGGACCAAGCTATCCCACTGAACCAAAAGTCTTTTAAGATGAAAAAAAAAAAAAATCCCCTTTTTGCCTAATTGACTAGTCTGACCGACAAACAACACTCAGCTATCTCTTATTTCATTCCCTTTTCCACCGTCTCTCCCAAAGCCAAATTCCCTAGGAGAAAAAAAACCCAAGCCACGCCTTCTCTTCTACCACCTCATACACCTCCTGCCCGGTGATCACCAAGTTTTTTAAACTCAAGAGTTTAGAAAAACTCATTTGAAGTCGAGTTAACTTGATTCATAAAATCTTAGAGTTTATATTCCTATTATATATAAATATATATTTCATTTGATTTAGAATTGATCATAAATTTGGATTTTAAACTTTGTTTCTTACATTTATTATGATATTTATTTTATGG
>JAOXNR010054616.1:0-12283 GCA_028571225.1 Parsonsia alboflavescens | reverse complement strand
TATTAATTGTGCTTGATCTTGCAAACTAATGAGTGCAGTAGTTAGTCAACTAATGGTCAAATTTAACGATTTCCTTTTTTTTTTTTTAACAATTTATTAAAATTTAATCAAATGCCCCTAGGGGTTTAGTTTATCCCTTTAGGGTTTAGTTTTATCCTTTTAAGATTTAGTTTATTCTTTTAGGGTTTAGTTTATCCTCTTAGGATTTAATTTACCGTTAGTCGACTAACTACTGTACTCATTAGTGTGTACAGTCAAACACACACTATCATTCCTCTATATATTTATATTTATATTTATATAGAGAGAGATCATTCAGAATAAAAACCCGAAATTATCGATACTCATTTAAAAATTTATCCAAATGGGGTAAAAGTAGATTTGATGAAGATTTATTTCCTTTCGTTTCGATTTTTCAATATAATCAAACAAATAAAACTATTTATTATTTACTTCTCCTCACTTATACCGAACAAAATTAAAGTAAATATAATTATTTCTATTATGGTGAAGAAAATAGAGTCCTTCCCCCATACCAAACAAAGTTTTACTTCCCCTCCACTAATACTTTAAATTAAATAGAGTAAATATGAATTCTTGATAAGCTTTAAAGATTGTGAGCATAACTCAAACGAGATTTTTTTTTTTTTTTTTGTACTTTCCCCTATCTATAATTTAAGTGTGTTATATTCTCAATTAACTTTTGGAGGAAATCTAACTGTGTAATTTTCTTTCTTTAATGAATATTTAATTTATCAACGGAAAAAAAAATTGAATTTTAAGTTTTGGTTATGAAATGCATATTAAAGAATGACAAATGATAGTATACTAATGAAGTCAGCTTTTTAAGGCAAACATGACTTTACTCTCTCTGGCTGAGCACACATTAGACATATTACTTATTCCGTTCGAAATTGAATTGGTCATTTTAACTTACATAAATTTTTTTTTTAAAAAAAATGATTTAATTCATTTTACACTTAATCATATTTATTTATTTTTTATTAATTTAAAAAATTAAATATTTATTTTCGAATAATTTAAAATAATAATATGAGTCAAAGACAACCGGTCGGTATATCAATTGCAGTGTTGCAGTCTTATCCCAAGAGCACTTCCCTGATAAAGCATTCATTATTAATCTTAATTTCTTCTTCTTCTTCCTTCTTCTGCCCATTTCACATCTTTGATTCTTTTCTACCTTTCTCTCGATCTCTTGATCTTTGAAGTTAGAGATCTCCCTTTCCCTAAGAAAAATCAAGAAACCCATCTTCTTCTTCAGATGGCACCAAATTCAAATCTCCATAGCAACAATGGGATCCCAGTTTCAGTGTGTCGTTCAGGGATCACTAGCCCTCTTGCCTTCTCCAGAGAGTGATAGTCTTTCTGCTTCATTTTTTTTCCCCCTTGTCTTATGAAATTAATTATTGCTTTCGAGGGTATAATTTTTTATTTATTTTCTGATTTTCTGGAAATATACAGGATTGCAGATCATGATTTCCGGAGAAAGGTGTTCAAGAAGATGAAGACTTTCCGGCTTGGAAATGAAATGATAAGATCAAGAAGCCTCCAGAGATCAATCGATGCCGGAGATCTGGCTGGGGTTTTGCATTATTTGTCCACCATAACCGCAACGACCACCTGCTCAGCAAAGGCTGCATAAATTTTATTGCTTTAATTAATTAATTATTATTAATGGGTATAATAATATATTTCTGCTGCTTCTTTTTCTTCTTTTTTTTTTTCCCTTTTCTTTTTCCGTCTAGTTTTTAGCTTTATTTTTTAGATTCACTTTACTTTGTCTTCTTCATCGTTGTTTCCGCTGTGAATATATAATAGTGTTCTCGTTGCCTTGTGTATGTTTTTTAGCTTTGCTTCTCTGTGTTATTAAATCATATATGCCAACTTGGTAAGGATGAATGCCCTTTTTTTTCCTTGAAATTTCTTGATATATGCTATTGGAATCTGCAGTTAAAATTTCCATGGCTTTTAAATTTAAGGAAGTTGCCAGTGGTTCCGTCGAGACACCCTTCGTCATAAAATGACTGATAGATCTCAAATTTAAATTCTTCCGACATCTTCATGATTTAGGATTGTATACAAACTAAATCGACACCTAAAAAAAAAAAAAAAAAAGAAGTTGTTAGTAAAACTCATAGTATTAAAAATATCTTTATTTTAGATGTCTGGGCAATGCATTCAGCTTCATAATGTACTGCTCAAATTTAATCGGTTATGGGTTCAAAAGAGACAGGTTTAACACGTTCCCAAGAGGCAATTGCAATCATTTCTCAGTGTAACGTAAAAAAATGTACTTACGAAAAAGGACCACAGTGTACCGATACAAACTTTAAAATACAAAATGAAAGCTTCGGAATTATTATATACTTTTTTTTTCATTAAATATAAATCACTTATCATTATTTTAAAAAAAATTAAGGTATTTTTTTTTCTCGAACTTATAATTAATTATAAGAAAAGTTTCTTAAAATGATTTATATTTAGTTATATGAAAAAAAAAAAAAAAGATCTTAGAGTGTAAGGCTAATTGCATGGACTTTTTTTATGGCATTAAATAAGTTAATTCGAGCGGAAAGAAGGTTTGGGTTTTGCTCATTTAGATGCCTCGACCTTACTAATTTCAATTTTTTAAAAAAAAGTTTGGGTTTTAGTTTAGTCAAAGTTCGTTTTTTGTATTTCAAGTTCTTTCTTTAAAAAACTTTTAAAAATAAAAAATTAATTATTAATTATATAATACTATAAATTAATTATATATACTAAAAAACTCATTTAGTCTAACGAGTTTCATAAATCGAATATAGCAAGTCGAGCCTAGGCTTTGTCGATCTCGATTAAATCAAGTTGAATTCATACTTTTATATATCGAACTTATCCTAAACCATTCACAAATTGTGTTGTCTATTTACACCTCTAACTATCTCCGTCCAAAGTGAAAATATTGTATCTACACCAAATCAATCAAATTTTAAATGTAAATATTATCTTCTTTGTTTAAAAATAAATGTCTCATTTTGATATAATAAAATATTAAAGTGTATATTTTTATTCTTATAGAGTTAATCACTTTATCTTTTTCATTTATTTATTAATATAATTAGTAGTGGGATCTTTATATTAATAGTTGCAAGTAGAACTATCAAGATGGATTGAGTCCTTAACGTTGACCCAGCCTTACCCTACATTTTAAGGGTTGGGTTTAATAACCTGACTTCAATAGCAACAAGGGCTTTTTGGTTCGGCCCTTAAAACCAAAGATATTAAAAACATATATATTTTTTATTTTTATGTTTGGTTTGTATACCATTTTGTACAGTTTTCTCTAATTTTTTATTCACATTTCTTATTATTTTCTACAATTTTTTTTAAAGTGATGTCAAAATTGAATTGTTTTATTTTAAATATTTTTAAAATTAAAAAATATATGTAAAGGGTCGGGCCAGGGTTGGGATGAGTTAGGATTTTGATGGCTCTTTAAAAAATGAGTTTTCATGTCCTAACTCTTTAAATTTTATGACCCTTGGTGTTTGGGCCGGGCCAATTGACAACTCTAGTTGTAGATTCTATCGGAACAATCAATATGCATATGAACTGATTCGGACATTGCTATATAAAAAAAAGGAATGTGGTTAATAGTTCTTTTAATTAAAATCTATTTGTTTATTTTAAGAAATGAGAAGTTGGATTTCAAACAAATCATAATAGAAATAGAAATAGAAATATTCCAATTCAAACTCAATATAATATAAATATATATATATATATATATATATATATATTTATATAATAAAAATAGGAATAATGAATTAAATCGAGGATACAATAAAAGAGCATCACTGTAAAGAATTAATCGAGTGATTAACATTGTGAATGTAACAGGTTTGAAAGATAAAACATTGGAAGCATTAGCCATAATTGGATATCTCTCCCCTTGTGATGATCATTAAGTTGCATGGTCATTATTAGTAGTATCTTCGGCATTATTTATAAGTATATGGGAGGGTGTCGATATGATTCAAAATCGAGACCTATGTTCTGTGCGCTCGTCATTCCACCTATTGAGTATCAATAATAAATAAAAAAAATAACTTTAATTTTGATAAAATGACTATCGATTACTTACAACAGATGGAAGAGCAGCTTAGGTAACCATCGACCAACCGCACTATCAAAGTGGAATGAGGCATGGAATCCATGGTGGAAATTAAAAGAACCTAAGAAGAAATTCTAGGCTCTAACATTACCACTAAAGTCTAAAAACCTAAAACCACAGTAGAATAAGTGTATCAACTCTCCGATTAGTTTCTATATAATCTTCAATTAACATAAAAATATATATAAAAAAATCTATCTAGACAAAATAATGCAAATCACATGATTTCATTATAGAATAATACTATTTCGTCCCTAATTATAAATCATATTGTCAATATTAAGATAATTTTTATTTTTTAAAAAATGTTCCATGAAGAAGAACATTGATAACGAAAGAAACAAAAATATTTTATGAAGTGCATGAGTAGTATTGGGAAAAAAATGAATAAATATCTATTAAACTACTAATAATGACATACAATAAATTATCAAAAAAAAGAAGAAGAAGAATTCAAATGACTTATAGTTAAGGAAAGAGGGAACACCACTTTCTCCGGTTTGCGAATATCTTGGGATATTTGAGAAATAAATACTCCCTCCGTCTCCGTCCATAAATGAATGTTCCACATTCCATTTTGAATTATTTAGCATTGAATGTTTCATTTCTTAAACTAATAAAAATTTTATTAAGAAAATTGATAATGTAGTGAGTTAATAAACTAAGTCAAACTTATTTATTAAAATACTTGCATATTATATTGGGACATTCAATTTCGAACGGAAGAAATATCACATCTCTTAAAAATTGACATTATACCAAAGAAAATGAATTCTTAAAATCCATTCTATTCATTTAATTCAAAACAGAATGTACTACAAAAATTTTCTTTTAGGCATGTTAGGGATGCTAATAATAATAATATAGGAGACCAAAAAGAGTGTATTAATCCCAAAGCTAGAATAGGATAAACTTCTGCACCTTTATTCTTAGCAAACTTTTTGATAGTAATTCATTGCTTCAGTCCTAAGTTTGGCATGTTAATGTCAATAATAATAATAAATATAAAAAGTTTCCTTTTGCAACTTAATAATATATATAAATATTATTAAATAATATTTCTTCTCTTTGGAATTGAATATCTGCATTTTCATTTTAAGTTGTTTGAAAATGAATATCTCATTTCCTAAATTAGTTTAAATTTTCTTAAGAAATTGATATGATTAAGTGTAAAATAAATTAAGTCAACTAATTTTCTTAAAATTTATGCAAGTCAAAATAAGACATTTAATTCTGGACAAAGGGAATTGTTGCTGACGAAGTTAGCGATTGTATTGTGTGCAGAAGGGAATACAGTAAAAAGTTTAGGGGCTAATGTATACACTTGAAGAGTGAAATTAGACTAGTTTAGGATAATATCAAATATGAGAAGTTCTAAGGAAACTAGGGATGGCAAAATGCCCTAACCCAATGGATACCCGAACTGACCTGACCCGTTTGGGTGACCTGTTTTAAAATAGAAACAAGTATGGGTTTCAAGGGGAAGGCTCGTGCATAGGTCAGGTCGAGCATGGGGTTAGGCAGTGACCTGGTCTGGCCTGTTATGTTTTTTTTTAAAAAAAATATATACACACACACACACACACATATATATATATATATATATATATATATATATATACTCTTAACCCTAATTTTCCCCTTCCTCTTCCTCTTTCTCCCTTTCTTGTGATGCATCTCTCTTTCTCTCTTCTCTTGGCCACATCTCTCTTTCTCTCTTATCTTGGCCGCTTCTTCTTCCTTTCTTTCAGTCCTCTCTCTTTCTCTCTGTTGCATTCCTTCTTCCTGCTCCCATCTTCTTCCTCTCACTCCTCTCTCTGCTGCCCCACTTCTTCCTTTCTCTCAGCACCACTCTGTCTACCAATCACCACTACTACCACCCAGTCTCAGATCCATGACTTCTTCCTCTCCTTCCTCTTTATTTGGCACAAAATCACCCTTGGAACTGTGTTTGGTGTTGAACTTGAGCTAAATTGGCTCTCGGTCATGAGAGCTCAGCTACCTAGGATGCATTTGGCACAGACCACTGGATGTGCAACCACGTAGGAGTTTTCTGCTTCTGGATTTACATTTATGAGTGGTGATATTTTTCTTCATCTTTTGATTCTACAGCTACCTAAAGGCACACATGGTTGGTCATCTTTTCATACTCCTGGAGAACTAGTTCTAATTCTTCAGTAGGCTTCCAACTCCGTACGTGACCGAGAATCTCTATAAATTTCTCACCAAAATATTATGCATTTGGAGTAAAGCTTTTCTAAAAGTAGTTTCACTTCTCCAGATTCAAGAAGTGATTGGCATTGTCTATGATCCCCTGACAGGAAAATGGTCCCTATCTGATGATATCAGTGTAAATTATATTGCATATGGCACAAAAAAAACACTGACTAAACTGAAATTTTGCATCAAAATTTTGTCAAATTCAATCTTTCCTTCATGTGCTTTTCTTATATTTCTAATGTATAATTTAAGGATGAGTTAAGTAGTTGTAATATTTTGACCGTTCTTCAATTTCAATTTCTTTGTACTTTTTGATTATTTATTTATTTTTTGGTAAAAGTGAAAATTAGGGAATTTTCTTTATTAGTCTGAATAACCTTGACAAGTAAGACGAGTCAGAACGGGGTAGATCGGGTCTAGTAGTAAAAGAACAGGGCAGGTCACGGGTTTGGATTGAAAAACCTATGACAGGTCACAGGTCAGGGGGGCTTGGCTTCGGGAAAGGCAAGGTAGGTCTCAATTTTCAAAAACCTGCCCTGACCTGCTCCATTGCCATCCCTAGAGGAAACCTCTCTTATACGATACAAGATTTCACCCGAGTTTAACTTTTCAATGCCTTATTATATTTTTATCTTAAAAAACTAATTTGGGAAATCATAGATTATAATTGCTTCCTCCATTAATATTTATAATTCATCCGTCTCATTTTACCAAAATTAAGAAAATATTTTTTTGTAAAACATTTTTATTTATAATTCTAATTAATCTAACAATAATTATTAGAAAGAAAGAGGTAGAGACATGGATAGTCATAGTATGGTAAAAAAAACCTAGTAAAATATCTAATAAATTGAAAACAATCACTTATAATTAGTGATAAAAAAGAGAATTAAAATGACTTATATTAAGTGACACCATATTGCATCCACGTGCTCAATTTCACTTTGCTTTACATTTCTTGAACCTCAATACAGAATATACAAAATTTACTTATTTTTTAATACTTTCCCCATCACTAAGTATAAGTCATTAGTCATCATTTTACAAGAAATCAAGGTAATTTTTTCTCTCCTAAAATATCTTCTAATTACTCTTTAAAAACTTGAATACCATTTAATGAGTATATTATTGAAGACGAAATATAGAAAAATGCTTTTAAAAAGCTAATTAATCAATAATAATATTTTATAATTGATAATCAGAAAAATTAATTAAAATAATTTATATTCAATAACGATGTAATACTCTGTAAATAGGCTTAGATGCTTTGATAAAACAGTAGTGTTCAATTATTGGACGCATTCTAATAAAATTAGGACATTTAATTTTTTTTTTTTAAGCATATTTTAAAAAATTCGATTGAACTTCGAACCTGCCATAATTCTTTTCCCTCTGAACCAATCAATATGGATTATTGACAGATCTTGCTGTTACTGTTTCCAAGACAACCTCACTGTCCTCACTGCTTACCTATTGTCGGTATGTGACTTAAATAATTCTTTTAAAATCGTGGACTTTTCGGATAACCGTGAATCATACTACTATGAATTTGGGTATGAATTGCTCGTTATGTCTTGACTTCCTTTTAAAAAATTTTTTTTTTCCTTTTCCTTGACTATTTAGGACCTAAAATTATATACTTCCTCCTTCCGTAATTATAAATTATTTATAGTTATTTTATTAATATTAAAAAAAAATTCTTCCTCAAAATGTCTATATTAAAAATGAAAAGACAACAAAAATGTTTTATGAAGAGAAAGAGAAAAGAGGTAATATTAAAAAAAAGTATAAAATATCCATTAAATTATTAACAATAATTTATAATAAAAGATAAAAATAAGTGATTCAAATAATTTATAATTAGAGACGAAAGGAGTATATAAGTATAATTTTCATTGATTTTTGATCTCCAAGAATAGTTGAAATATGATACATTCCTAGAACAAATTTTTTCCTTCTAGATGTTAAAGTAGAAGAAAAGACTTGAACTCGAAAAGAAGAAAAAAAAGATCCATTGAATTAATGACCTTTGCTTAACAAAAGATTAAATATTTAATTCACTATTTAAGATTTTTTTAATTAAATAATAGAGTTAATTTTGCTCAGTCTCTTAGAATGATGCTTGTTTGTAAATTTTCTTCATCAACAATTTCCGTAAAATGGTCAACTTAATCTCATAATTTTTTTTAACCATGCAGATTTATATTTTTTTTCAAAAAAAAAAAAAATTTAGGATCCTATAATATTTTACGGGCAACTAATTAGATCCAATTGTTTTGAAAATGACCTTGAACTCAACTCCCGAAGGTCGATTTGACCTTCGGAACTTCTGAAGCAAATCCAACTCAACTCAACTCGAAACATTTTACAGCCTCCTTTCTTTTCTTTTTTACGCCAAACGAACAATACAAAACAGAAAAACATCAACACCCAAAGACATTTTGCAATTAAAACGTAAGCATCAATCACCATAACAGTAAAAAAGAAGAATTAAACAGTTGTTTTTAGCTCCGAACACTACCTTGATGAAGACAAATTTGATCTTCACAAATTTCAGTGGAAGAAAAAGGAAAACAACTATCTCAAACTCAATGTACCATTGAATGAGTTAGTTTCAAGTGAAGGTTTTCTCAACTTCCACCGAATGAAACATCATCAATGATTTTAGTTATTATCTTCAATTCATTTTAAAGCAGTGCAATGGTAATTAGAGTGTTTTGAATATTGAGGGGTAATATAGTAATTATATGTTAAAAATGAATAAAAATTGGTTTTGTTTTTTCTTGTTAATAGGAAAAGTCAAAATGAATATAATGTGAAACGTTAATTTTAGAGTTGAATAAAATATGAAATTTTGTAAAAAATTAGATAAAATAGATATATTTCTATCCAAATTGATTAGATAAGAAAACGTCCCAATTGATAGAGTGCTTGTCATCATTTCTTTTCTATTTTCTTCCGCGTGCTGAAGAAAATAGCACACATCACTTGCCGGCCGTGACAACACTCGGTTCCTCTGAATATTGAAATAGTAATACAGTTTAACAAAAACATGACAAATATCGTTTGTTCCTTTGAATAGATTAGGACATCTTTCATCCAATCCATTCTTTATGTGATTAATTTAATTAACTTGTTGAGAACAACTCGTTTCGATGCTATAGAAATTATGATCAACAAAAATATATTAATTCAAAAATTTTTGAATTATTGCGTTGATTGATAATAAAAATCTTCAATTAAATATTAAATTATATCTCAGTGTCTAATGGTGTGAACGAGAGGTTCGGAGATTAAGAAGAAAAAAAAAACTCTTATAAAGGTTTCTTATTTGTTTAAAATTTTATTTACTACGAAAACTCTTTCAAATTCCTTAATTTTATATCTTCTCTAACTTAGTCTTTAGGAACCTCAACAAGAAAGGTTAAATCATATAATGTATTTCACAACCTTGGAATACATGTAAGAGCATAAGAGTAAGTTTTGTAGTCTAATTACATGTCAAGAAAAAAAAATTTGTGTATTAATATCTTAACCAATTCTAATTAAATATTTTTATGTGACACTTTCTAATACATTAATAAAAGATATAAAATTATTATAAGATTTAATTTTTTTTTTTAGAATTATTTTATAAAAACAATCGAAGAGATGTATAAATTTTTATTAATGTATTAGATTGTTTCACATGAAAAATGTACTAGATGATGCAGACATAAAAGTGTACTTGCTAAGATTCAATTGGAGTTAAATTTTGAATTCTAATAATCAACTTAAATAGTTAGTACAAGAGTAATTTTAAGGTTAAATATATATCAAGACAATATTATCTTTCTATCTCAATATAACTAAATCACTATATAATTTTAGTTCAATTATGAATACAAGAAGATTAAAAGACTATTCTGGCCGAATTCAATTATGTACAATATACACATATTTAAATTTATAATTAAATACATTATTTTGAGTTATAAAAACAAAATTTCTAAATGAATCATAAAATTATTATTTATTAAATGATTGGTGAGATTCATTTATAAAATATATAAATCTCAGAATAGAAAATTATTTGTTAAAATATTAATAAATATATTCAATTTAACATATTTATGAAATATAGAATATTTAATTTTAAAATTAAATACGAATTCCATCAATCAATTTGTTAATTAATTAGATAAAAGGGAAAAGAAGATTAAATTGTAACACAGGACAAATAGGAAAAATTTTCAATTCATAAGGACTAATTTGTAATTGGACATAAACCAGGGCAAAGCAGATACCTAAATCCCACTAGACTACCAAGTGGTAGAATCATACTAGGACCAAAAAGAAACCAATTATTACAGCCGTTCGATTATCTTATCCTACGGCCCATGAAAAACCCTAACCAAAGAACCACCTCCTGTGTCCATTTATAAGCACCTCATCTCCCCTTTGTAGCTCATTCTCTCTCGCCGTTCCATTCGATCTCTTCGTAACTCTGTGCGCGGACGAGAGAGCTTTCTCTATCCTTCGGATTCATCTTTGTAAGGTTCGTCTCTCGTCCTTCTTCATATTGACACTCAATTGCTGCTTGAAAGAGCTGAATTATATGATTTATATTTGTGTCTGTTATTGATTAGTGTATGTGTGTTTGCTTTGTTATTTATGATCTAGATGTATCCTTAGGGATGAATTTATATATGTTATCTTTTGTTTCGTTGTTCAGAGATCTACTTGAATTTGTACCGATCGATATCATATTTATTCCAATTTTGTTATGTTATTTAGTTGTTCTTGTGTTGGTGAAGCTTTCTGTAAAACAAGTCAATTGATGTATTGAATTTCCAATCTCTGTTGCATGCGTTTTATTAGTAGCGTTTTATATTGATCCGCGTATATCTGGTGATTTGTTTAGAGATGATCTAGTTCAATTTTGTGTTGTATGCTGTCTCACGCTATCAGATCTGTTGCAGTAGAAAAATTATGCTTTGTGATGTGATTTAGTCTATATGCTAGAAATTATTAAAAATTTAATGTTTTGCTTCAATCAAACTATGCTAGTGGGTTCATACATCTAGAAAAATTCCATACTAAATTTGATTATTTCTTTTTTCCTTTGTCTGATCTTGGTAGATTGAATATACTGTCTGTAAGTTCTGTCCTCTTTCAATCGTGTCTTTTTATCTGGGCAAGTAAGATTTGATATCGTGATTTATGTTAGTTTGAATCTATCTTGAACTGCGTCTGATCTCTTATACTGGAATTGTATGGCAGCTTTCCGAAAGTAAACCATGGGTAAGGAAAAGGTTCACATCAACATTGTGGTCATTGGCCACGTCGATTCTGGAAAGTCAACCACCACGGGTCACTTGATCTACAAGCTTGGTGGTATTGACAAGCGTGTCATTGAAAGGTTTGAGAAGGAGGCTGCTGAGATGAACAAGAGATCATTCAAGTATGCCTGGGTGCTTGACAAGCTGAAGGCTGAGCGTGAGCGTGGTATTACCATTGACATTGCCTTGTGGAAGTTTGAGACCACCAAGTATTATTGCACTGTCATTGATGCCCCTGGACATCGCGACTTTATCAAGAACATGATTACTGGTACCTCACAGGCTGACTGTGCTGTCCTCATTATTGACTCCACCACTGGTGGTTTTGAGGCTGGTATCTCCAAGGATGGTCAGACCCGTGAGCATGCCTTGCTTGCTTTCACCCTTGGTGTCAAGCAAATGATTTGCTGCTGTAACAAGGTGTGCTGCTTTCTATGAAACCAAGTGCTATACATTTTGTGAATTCTTTATTGCTGTGAACTAACGTGTTTTGCTTGCTGTTTTTATCAGATGGATGCCACCACCCCTAAGTACTCCAAGGCTAGGTATGATGAAATTGTTAAGGAAGTCT
>JAOXNR010054615.1:0-12285 GCA_028571225.1 Parsonsia alboflavescens | reverse complement strand
TTGCTAACAGTAGAAGAAGAGATGCGACGAGGGATTTTCCACCAAAATTGAAACCCATTCTGTATTATGCTTTCCACAGGGAAACTTAGATATTCAATGTTTTTCTTTGTCGTGTTTTTAATTCCTACTCAAGCCATGCATTTATAGGAGTCTTCTGATGAATCTTTCATGGGACGTCTTAGTGTGGGTAAGTCCATGACTTCGACATTTCTTTGAAATAATAAAAATTGGAAAATGGGAAAATCATAGATATATATAAATATATATATTTATATGCTATGGAGTGCACATTAAATATCTAATGATCAGAATTAATGGTCAATATCTAAATTTTATTTTTCTTCAATAAAAAAATTATTTTTTGTAAATATGCATTTTTCTTCAACCAGCAGCACCTCCATGAACAACCCAAAACTTGTCGGCGAAAAAGCCAACAACCCAACACAACACCCCACCCCCAGTTTTTGATAAAAATCCAGTTCGAAAATGTATGAACTGGAAGAGATCGAACTGAAAAGGCGAACTGGTTTTGACCATTTTGGGCAGAAGGACTCCAGCGGCACCATCACTTGAGATTCAAGTCACGAAGACCTTCTCACTCAGCCCGCGATGACCTTCTCACTCAACCAATCTCAAACTCCAACCCACAAAATCAAACCCACCTTCTTAGCATGTTCTTGCTGCGACAGTCAGCTCTCCTCTCACCACAACGGTCTCTTCTCTTTGCTCTTGCTACAAGATAGGTTTGAGCAAACTCCAAAGTCCCATGTTTGCTGCAATTTTATTTTATTTTTTAAACGAAGTCATTTGTAAAACTCGCACACGAGCGCTCTGTGCTCCATTGCACGTAATAGGAACTACCTATATATATATATAAAATACTCTTTCCATCTGAATTGAAATGTTTTAATTTTTATTTTGGGCTGTCCAAAATAGAATAACTAATTTCCTTTTATCAAGTACTTTTTGACGGCCTCTTTAATATAATTAAATCAAGATGAAATATTCAATTTCGGATGATAAAAAAGAGAATTACTATTTTCTTACTGCGATTAGCTTGTAATTGTAAGGGTGTGTTTTTATTACATGTTTTGTATATATATATTCCCTCTATCATTAAATAAAAGTTATCTATCACCATTTTGTAAAAATTAAGGTTTTTTTTCCCCTAAAATATCTTTTCATCATCCTTTCAAAAGTTTGAACACCTATACATCATTAGAGGATAATGTAGGGAAAATACCATCAAATGCCTAATTAACTAATAATAATCACTTGTAATTAATAACAAGAAAAGTTAATTGTCAGTACTCTTATTATTTATCTTTTTAGCTATTGGATTTGAACTCTTATTATTTATCTTTTTTTATAACAAATTAACTTAGATGATTCAATTTAAGATGGGTCTTTTGTTTTTTCCAATTGCTTTGAAGGTCACCGGTAATTCTACCAACTGTCTAGCAAGCACACATCTCCTTTGTGTGAATGAATAAGCGGACATTAAATGGATGAAGTTGAGGGGTCCATTAAATGGATGACTTACTGTTGTTCGGCAGATTCTTTTTAAGGATATATACAAGCTATCTTCCTCGATTGAAGGCGGTGCTTTCGCAGAAAACTCTGCTTGTTTCATTTTCTTATATACTCTCTTAGTCTCTAATTATTGTTTGTTTGAATTTTTTTTTTCTTTTCTTTTCTTATTACAATAAATCGTTAATAGTTTAATTGATACTTATTTTTTCTAATAATAATTCCACTCTCTTTTCATAACATATTTTCTTAATATTCTTTTTTAAGAAGGATACCTTGAGAAACAAAAAAAACTTCACCTTATTATTCCATCCATTTAGATTTGAATGTCTCATTTTAATTTGAAGAAAAATTATGAAGTACCTTTTACTTTCATATAAGTTACCAATTTATCCTTATCATTCATGTAATTAGTAAAAAAACCATTGAACAAGTGGATGGAAATAGTAAAATTAAGAAGGTTGATAACGTGACTTCATGTTAAAATTCTAAATATTTTCAGAAACAAGACATTTAATTCCGAATAGAAAGAAAAAAATTGACCACAAATCACTTATAATTTGAGTTATACATTTGGAAGAAGCCCTTTTTTTTTCTTGAAAAAAAAAGGGGCTTCTTCCAAATGTATAACTCAAATTATAAGTGATTTGCGGTTGAAAAAAAGGGGGGCTTCTCTATTTGATATGCTACTTATATTTAGAGAAAGAAATTTGGTAGATTGACAATTAATTTTGATCCTTCGAGTATGACGAGGATGGTTTTGGCACAAAGCTCTTATAAATTCCACACAGCTAATCATTAATCAATACCTCAACATCAAGACGACGCTTTCTGCAACCAATCAGAGGATGAAAAAGAAGAAGAAGACCAAGCAGTCCAAGTCTTTCCTGCTAAATTCCAAGCCGTTCGACTTTACAGCCAATCTGATATTTTATGAGTAAAAATGGCTTGAATTGGTTTAGAAAATCCTAAAAGTCTTTTGCGGAAAATCCTCATCTTTTTCAGTTTTTTTCCTTCTGATTTTTCTGGCGTGTCAATAGGTTCTTTCTGATTAACAATATTGCCTATAATCAAGGGCTTAATTTGAAGTGTAATTTCCTTTTTCCAATTAATAAAATACACCCTATATTCTATAAATTAAGATTGTCATTTTTCGTCCATCAACTTTTTATATATTGAACTTTCATTCATGATTTTATTATATATTTTTTTTGTGTTTTTGGTCCTTGAAAAATATTTTTTGATGCAATCAGTCGTTATGACCGGAAAATTATATTTTTTACGTTTTTCGATCACTGTTGAGGGGTATTTTTGTCCACACGTTTTCGTTCACTTTATTTTAATCCAAATTCCCAACCCGTTTTCATGTTTTCCTCTGCTTCAATTGAACCGAAATTGCTTCGTCCTTACCGCACCTACATATAATCAAACTAACAATCACGGGGATATGAGGAC
The DNA here is from genome assembly GCA_028571225.1 of Parsonsia alboflavescens. Lineage (NCBI taxonomy): Eukaryota > Viridiplantae > Streptophyta > Magnoliopsida > Gentianales > Apocynaceae > Parsonsia > Parsonsia alboflavescens. The sequence continues at coordinate 9,300 of JAOXNR010054615.1, read as the reverse complement.
GATCTGCCCAGTGGCATGCATGGATAATTGAGGTCTGACAAGTATTTCAGGCAACCCATCTTTCGACTATTTATGGGTTTGGGAACTAAAAAAGTTTCAGTAATAGTTTCTTAAAGGCTGAAACTTATATCTTTTATGTGTCTGTGCTCTAATATTAGGGTTTTTGCTGTATTTTGCATGGGCATTTTGAATTCATAAGATTGGGGATTTTTTGCACGTTTATAATGGTGTTTTAGTTGAATACTGTATATACTCTAGTAGTGCACGTTTTCCCTGTTTTGGAATTTTAGGTGCACTATTTTTTTAGGCAGCTAGGTGGGTTGGGGGAGCTTGGGGTGGTCTGCATTTACACTTGCATTTCTATAGAAGTCATCTTCTGAACAAGTAGCAGAGGAGCTCTAATTTGCACACTGTCCTATTTCATTGGTTTTGATAATTCTAATTCAATATAAATATCTTCACCGACTCTGTCATTTTTATTTTTGGACTGCCCTAAAGCATCATTTTGGATAATAACCTCAGAATAATCATGCTCTTGAATTGCTAACGGAATAGTGTGTGTTGTTTTCTCTGATTGTAGAACGATCTTGGATGATATTGAAGATGACAAAAAAGCATTTTATATGTTTGCACTACCTATATTTTTATCTTTACACCAAGAAACAACGAGAAGATGTCGTCAGATGGATCAAACAGAAGGATATATATCTTCAAAGAGATACCCAATCGTTCTTTGGTAAATCCTTTACATATCAAAATGCTGAGTTCAAACTTCTTTTCTCCAATTAGTAAGTGTTAATCCATTTGTACTATGGCTGGTTGTGTGTCTCATTGGAGTTTTCTTATATTGTGTCACTTTGGTGATGACAATAATAGTCCTTACATGATCTTGCAAATTCATGACATTGAAATACAAGGGAGCAAGTTTTCTAATCTAATAGCCTATTGTTGTGAATTTAATGATTAATCTTCATCCATATTCTGACTCATGTAATTTCACATGGTCATAGATTTGCATTAGACATATATGACACGGTCAACATGGAGGCTGATCTTAGTATAGATATCCCTCTAATGCGATCAAAGTCAAGTATTATTATCTTTAATTGAAAAATAACTAGTCATTGGTCATAATAAGACTAGCCAATGTTAGGTAATTGTGTTGCATAGGTTCCCCAACAAATAGGAGGAGTTGAATGTGGGTGTTATGTTCTTCTTTATGTCAAAACGTTCATAGATAGTGCACCACTAGTCTTCAGTTTCCCATATGGCTTTCCATACTCTATAAGTTTGTTATATCCACTTGCTTTGTTTTAACCTTAAGACTGTTAGTTGTAAATCACCTTTTGTAGTATGTGAATGTTTTCTCATCTTTGGAAGAACAACTCAAAAGAATTATAGACAACCCATATAACTTTAAAATTGCATGAACAAAAACAAACTGGAAGTATAATTCATAAAACTTACAGACAACTCATACCTACTTTCAAATAATTCATAACACTTACAAGTAACAACTCGTACCACCTTTGCAAACAACTTGTATTATTTTAAAACAACCTGAATAGTATACCTTAGAAGACAAAGAAACTACACTGAAAACAATTTATAATGACTACAAACAACCCATATAACCTTCAAAATTATATAGAGTTGACTCTCAAATAACCCATATACAATCCCTTTCTCCATACAGATTCAATCTTTGTAAAGTAAAAAGAAGAAAAATTAAAAAATTAAAAAGTTAAAAAAGAAAACATAAAACAAAATGAACAGAGACCAGGACGGATTGTTATGAGACATGTATAACCAAGAAAACAAAAAAAGGTGACATCTTTCCAAAACTTATTTTGTTCAAAACACAAAAAATAAAGATGCCCATTCATTTTTTAAGATGAAAACCTATAAAACTTACTAACAACCGATATCACCTTTCAAATAACCCATAACACTTACAAGTAACAACCCCCTTTGCAAACAACCCATATTACTTCAAAAAAACCTATACAATATACTTTAGAAGACAAAGAAATTGCACCAAAAACAATTCATAAGGACTACAAACAATCAATAAAACCTTCCAAAGTACATAGATAACTCACAAGCAATCCATATACAATCCTTTTCTCCATAAATATTCAAACTTTGCAAAGAAAAGAGATTTTCAAAAAAAAAAAGGAAAATCAGATTTTTTTTTAAAAAAAAAACATAAAATAAAGTGAACAAAGACCAAGATGTGTTGTTGTGAGGCATGTACAATCAAGAAAATAATAAAAGGTGAAATCCTTCCAAGCCCTATTTTGATAATATACTCAAAACACAAAAAATAAAGATATTCATTCATTTTTAAGATGAAAACCAACATTTTTTCTATGAAGATGCAATCGTTGCAAAGTGAAGAAAACTAAGCTTTTTTTTTAAATATTACCTGTACAACCTATAAAGGTTATAGACAACCCATACTTCGTTTCAAACAATCCAAAACACTTACAAGTAACAACCTATACTACCTTTGAAAACAACCCATATTACTTCAAAGCAACTTATACAATATAGTTTAGAAGACAAAGAAACTACAACGAAAACAACTCATAACGAATACAAACAACCCATATAACCTTTCAAAATATTATATAACTCACAAATGACCCATAAATAACTCTTTTCTACATAAAGATTCAATCTTTGTTGAGAAAAGAGAAGAAAAACCATGTTCTTTTTTTTTTAAAAAAAAACATAAAAAAAAGTGAGCAGAGACCAAAATGGGTTGTTATGAGGCATGTACAACCAAGAAAACAAAATAAAGGTGAAATATTTCTAAATCCTATTTTTGATAATATACTCAAAACACAAAAAATAAAGATATCCATTCACTTTTTAAAATGATAACTAACATTTTTTCCTTGAAAATGCAATCTTTGCAGAGAGAAGTGAACAAAGTTGTGATTTTTTAGAGCCAAAGAGTGACTACAGGGGCAGCGCAGGGATGGGGAATGGAGGGGAGGAGAGGCCCGGAAGTGTGGGTTTTGAACAATCCAATTGTGAAAACGTTTTTGAGAGGTTTTTGTTTTGATGTAAGAAGGGTAACTAAGTAATTTTACACCCCAAAGTGGACATATTTTGAAATATTTAAAGGTATGGCCTTTTTTAAAATTAAGAGAACCATGCAATTTCTACTATTTTACACTACAACAATAATGAGTTTTAATGGCAATTAAAAACTATTTCGATGGAAATAACAATTGTTGGTAAAACATTTATAGGCAGTTGCTCAATGCCTTTGTACATGGGGTCGATAAATCCATTTGAGAGCAATAATTTGAATTTTGGTAAAAACCAATTTAATTGTCATTATAATCTTTTAATGGCAATTCCTTTTGGTCGGTATATATTCTTTTATAGTTTCGTATGTTGTTTTCTAATGGCAATTTTTATTGCCATTAAAAGTAAATAAATTTCAAAACAAAAAATCACTACAATAAATAAAAATAAAAATAAGTCCATAATCAATATTTAGAATGTCATATTAACCACACAAATATTAAAACAAAAGTTAAGTTTCCATTCATTAACAAAATACAAATTTATATAACAATTTGTTTATATTAGTGCAAAACACTTTGACACTCACAAAAGTTACACATGATCAAAATAAAAGAATAAAAAAGGAGATCCTCAACCATCTTCCCTGGATTACTTGCTCAATGAAAGTTCTTTGCTGCATTGAACAATGCTTTTCTTCGTTCATTTGGGTTGCTTTTCTTGACAAAGTGGAATTGTGGTGAACATTTCAACTACTTGTAATTTCAACTTAAGTTATTGAAAACTTAAGAAAATGAACAGCATAAAACTTTTTTCCTCAGTCCTCAGACAAAGAAGCTTGGGAAAGTAGTATAAAAGGGCAACAAAAAGGGACAAATGAGGTAGAACTCTCCTTTAAGTTAATGTAAAGACACTTGTGGAAGTCTGAAAATGATCCCATACTTCTGACAAGCCTCTCTAAAAGTTGGTGTGTATACAACATTGGAAGTTCTTCAATGTTATCAATGAGAAGCTTACAGGATAACCTCTCATTTCTCTCCTGTCGATTTGGAACATATAAATAGAAGATTAAAGAAATATTAACTGACAGCAGGATTTGTTAATATGTAAGCCATATCATCTCAAAATGAGAAATGAACTTAAATTTATTAGACCTTGTTATATCACTCAAATTGTTATTAAGAGTAGTATCAGTTGCCACAACTGCAATGTATTATGGTTACTAAGACGGGACAAATATCTGGAGATCCAACATCACCATAAACCTCTACAAAGGAACTGGATATTGACAATGAAGGCGCATCAATCTCTTCTCCTGATCAGAGTAATCAACAAAATATCACAAATGAAAATCCATCGTGTAAAAACATGACCGGAGAAATTAGACTCAGAGACAAGGCCTCAGAGATAAACCAACACTTGTATGAGCTACAATGGAAAGTGGAGTTCTCTATCACATTTAGTCCAAGAATTTTATTTTCCACTATGCTTTCCGTGACATGTGAAAGAAGCTCTCTCTACGGAGATAATACTGCATTTTTACCACCTGCAATTGTCATCTTGCAAAAAAGGGTTTCTTGATTTATTATTCCTCATCTTTTATACTGATACATCAAAGTTTTTTGGGACTTACAAGAAAGAATGTATGATTTGTGAAGAGGTACTACTACTACTCGCTGAAATAGTTTGAGATCTCAACCCTTGATAATCTTCATCACGATCAACTTCACAAACATCACAACCTCGAGTTTAGTTTCCAAGACTTATCGCTTCCTCACTCTTTAGAATCAGGACTTTCTTCACTTATGTTGTGTCTTGATCATACTCTACCTGTTCTTCCATCAACCTTTGATCCTGCAAGGTCTCCATCTGAACAGCTGGCTTTTCTACTTGTAATCTTGTGATCATTGCCATTACATTGTTTGCTGCAACGACAAAAGCACCTCTTATTGGGGAACTAAAAATCATTGCAAAGGGTGGGAAGTTACACCTGAAGTAAACAACTAGGAATTTGGATATATCCCCATAGAAAAATATCAACCTTCATTACCAGACATAGGATCATACACGATAGGCATTGTTACAACCGCTAGAAGACCATTGCAAAGGGGATATTATATCACGGGCCGTCTTGTATGCAATTATATATGGCTATCCGGGTGCCACGTATATGATAAGGTTTTTAACCCAAGCCGTCACATTAGAGAGTTATATAAGATGGCTTGTCATGTATACATTGAAAAATAGGACAACCTGTAGCAACAATATCATATACGACAACTTGTAGCAACTATATCATATATACTACAGATTTTAATTCTTGGTAAATTATAAACGACAGACCCACCGTATATAAAAGTCACATTTAAAAAAGAAAAGAAAAAATTAATTTTCTAATATATTTTTTTTACAGGAATTTAAAATCAATATAAGTACTCCATATTGTTGCATCCTTTTATTTTATGAAGAAAAAAGGGAATAAATTACTAGAATTTTATTCATTAAATAATTTTTCTAAATATATGCAGTAATAAATAGAATTCATACTCTAGCCCTGGTGAGTTACAAGTCCTAGCGGAACAGTTGATTTGTGTGCGAAGTGGCCCAAACACTACTAGATTAAAAAAATTTTTTAAAAAAAGAATTACCAAAACTATGGAAAGGTTCATTTTGTATTTTCATTCACTTCTTGATCGTGATTTAGTGTCATAGGATTGAAAACACTCTGAAAGGTATAGGGGATATTATCTTTCATTGTAATTGCATTGTTTTCCTACAATCCTCCTTTATGTGTTGTTATATTTGATGTAACTATATATCATAGTTAAATCGTTATTAAATCATGTCATTCTTTTTCTTCAGCAACACTTCACATTTTTTAAAATTTTTGTTGGCAAAGTTTCCCTTGAAAGTAGAACATTTACAAGGATGCAAAGCTACATCTAACAACATTTCCTACAAGAGCCAAAAAAATATACAATAATCAAATTCCTACTTCCAACAAGAGAATTCAAAACTATTTGGAAGATACAAAGAAAGTAATATTGGTTAATTTAAGTACAAAAGAGTTGAGTATACTAATGTTCTTCTTAAAACCTATATAGACTGTAAGAAGTTTGTTTCTTCCTAAGCATGCTTCACATGTGTTCTATACACACTAGCTTCCAACAACCATAACATGTGCAAAAGCTAACAGAAATAATTGTCCAAGGGACAACAAGAACAAGACTCCAAAAACTCTGGCAGTGCCTTCTCAAAATGAGGGGAGTTTCGAGCAAGGCCGGAGAAAATAGACCGAGCAAAGTCAAGAAAAAATAAACTCAAGTTAGAGTTTGCTTCCATGCATGCAAAGTGGAAATAAATAATTCAAGCTATAGAAATCAAATTTAACTAGATAGAAATATTTATCATGTATAGTTAAATCATAATTAAGTCACATCATTCTTTTACCTCAACTACACTTCATATTTTTTTTAAAAAAATTTGACTAAGTCTCTTTTCAAAATATAACATTTTCAAGGTCCATGGCGACATGCAACAACATATCCAGCAAGAGCCAACAAAATATATAATAATCAAATTTCTACAACCAAAAAGAACTTAATCAAATAAAGTTCATTTCCATCTAATAATAACAAATCATCACTTTAATTTCCGAAATCTCCCAACATAGATAAACATTCAAAACTCATATGGTAGCTCATTATTCCATTTAGACTAGCAGAAATTAAAAGAGAACAAATTATAACAAGTGCAATGATAACACCATAGTACCTACTCATGCCATTTAAAGTTGAGGTAAACAATATAAACAAATGTAAACATGAATACACTAAATAATGTTTTACAACACTTCATGGTATAATTATTTCTCAGCCCCTTTTTTTACACTTGAAGTCGTGGGAATCAAGGGTAAATCAGTGTCAATAACAAATGCAAAGCAAGGAACGAGAAATAAATGAACACCTGAATCAATGGTACAAGAAACAGTTATACCACAACCAAAAATGTAGGTCTAGGCAAGGATTCAATTCAAGCCACAGAAATCTGCCACTGCCTGCAAGTCTTCAAATCCACATCGAACAATACCAAACGCCCTTCATTTCCTCATCCAAATGAGCACATATTTCTTTAGAATCTTCTACTCCAATTTTTTCTTAAATTGTTGTTGCTCGTGCTGGAGTTCCTCTCTTGGCCTTTCTATCTTATGCTGCAAATTTCATGTCAATTTACGATGCATCCGCTTGACTTCAAAGTGTCTTACTTTGGCTGCAAAATCCTTCAATGATGTCATGGAGGATCCCGTTCCCATGCACCTTACACGGCCCTGTCACTCCATTCTAGAAGTTAAAAAATCTAAGAATTTAATAAATAATATATTATCACGGGATTTGATTCCTGCATTTTGTTCTTGATATATTTTAAAGTGAAAGAAGGAGATTATCAAAAGGAGAAAAAACTTACAGCAAAAGTAGCTACCGCAACAATTCCCAATTACTGATATAGCATTTAATAGACGATAATATTATTACCAAATATTTAATTTTGACTATCTTACCAGTCCCAAACAATCCAAGAGACAAGAGATTCCATGCAAGAGAATCGAACTAACAACTTCTAATTTCTACCCCTAATCCAACTAATTACAGAATCAATATATTATAATCCATCAATTAACATAATATAATCAATTTGTTATAGCTGAAGCAATCAACATAATCTAATCAATCTATGACAATCTTAAAGTGGGTCTTGACAATCTTTAACAAGATTAATTGTAAGAGTCCATCATGGAGAAAAAGCAAATTGTTTCCAAGAAGTAAACATAACAAGTAGTTTCTTATAACAAAAATTTATTTTAAAATATCCGTGGCATATTACTTCTAAAAATTTTTTTATAGTGCTATGTTCATTACATTTCTCTTTTTAGTCTTGCTATGAAGTTAAGGTATGGGATTCCAAATTCCAAATAAAGTCATTCTACTGAAAGAAAATAACAAAACTATATATATTCTAATGTCACTTCAAGCAAATGTCACTTTTGGCCTGCTCAACAAAAGCTCCTATCATAATGCCTTAGGATTACTGAACAAATTTTGTTGAAGCTGGTAAAACACAAAGATTGTGTTGATTATCAAAATGATTTTAAAACATAAACCAGAACAAAAAGACACGTAAGTACAACACATTGAATAATCAAGATGGCTTATTTAATTATGTATTAAGTATATTTGATTAAGGAATAGACAAAACTTTCTGATATATGTAACATATAGATTTTCAAATTTTCAAAGAAACCAAAAGAGATCTGATTTTGTTCCTAGTTCCTTCTATTTCTTCATAGAACCTGCCCTTCTTTCAATACTCTATATTCTTAGCAATTAGCACAGCTTGACGTCAAAAGGAATATTCTTAGGAAAACTAATCAGCAAACCAACTTATGCATCAACATGAATCACAAAATTTGGACCAACACATTGCATGATAAACAAAATTTCCCATTGACTCATATTCTGTTTTAGCAACAAAATTGCCCAAAATTTTCAGCTAAACAAAATTGGAAAATTTTAAGAATCCAAAACTTATAATCTGTTACCCACCTTAATCCTATGAATCGGTGTAGACCGCTTCCAATAGAAGACCTAGCTGCCTTGGGTGAACAGACTTGCTTTCGATTTTGCTTTTTTGGTGGTAGCGAACTGGGCATCGAGAGACAATATTGTTTGTAACACTTTTATTTGTTTCTTTGAGCTTTGTAGGGGGGGAAGTTAGTCCTGGACTTTGTTGCTTTAATTTGTTCCTTTGGCAACGGGTAGTGCCGAGTTTGGTATTACGGTTGCAGCAAGGGTTTTTTGAACAAGAGAATGGTAGCATTTGTTTCTAGGATAAGTGGTTTCAGACAAGGAAAAATAGTCTTGGTTTTGTTTCTCTTGAACGGACTAAGAAATAACTCGAAACTTTCCTTTTTGGTTTCCCCTCCAAGCAACAAAACCTTCCCCCGCAAAAACTTCCCTCATATAATACATACGTGATTTAATTAAGAATAATGTTTTATTAATAAAAATCATATTACTTAATAGTATATGAGATTATACCTATTTGTATAAAGAATTAAAAATTACGCGCACACACACACACAAACACATATATATATATATATATATATATATATATATACGGTTTTGCTAAGGTGCGCTCCGGAGCGCACCTTAATGCGCGCTCCGGCCGTTACCGTAACGGCAAATTGCTACAGTGCAC
>JAOXNR010054614.1:0-12285 GCA_028571225.1 Parsonsia alboflavescens | reverse complement strand
AATCCTTATGGATTCAAGGATACACAAAACCGTGAGTTTCTTAGAGCTCTTCTAGGGTTCTTAGTTAAACTTTAGGGATGCTTGGCTAGGGTAATTGAGTTGAGTTGGTGGGACTCAATCCATTAGATCATATTGGATGGCAATTGGTCAATGATTCTAGCTTGAACCTCTTGTTGAAGTCTTGGTGAAATTTCAGATTAAGAGTGATCTTAGGTTTGGATAGATGGATGAGAAAAATTCCAACCATAATTCAAGAATCACATCATACACATGGCCATTCCTAAAGTGTTTAGGCAAGGGAGAAGGAGAGTATGTCACTGAAGAGGTACATAGTGGAATATGTGGATCACATATAGGAGCAAAAGCCGTCACAAATAAAATACTGAGGACGGGATATTATTGGCCTTCAATGGTTTCAGACATTGAGAAGATCATACAGAAATGCTTGCATGGAAACAAATCACATGTGCTGTCAGCCAGGTATCATTCCATCAATGCATTGGTACCTTTTGATATCTGGGGTATTGATATTCTAGGACCTTTCCCAAAGGGAGTGAGGGTGTCTAGTTCCTAATTGTTGCTGTAGAATACTTCACCAGATGAGTTGAAGCTAGGCCAATGGCAATAATTTCATCGCCAAAAGTCTAGTCATTTGTATGGAGGAACATAGTATACAGATTTGAGATTCCCTGAGCTATTATCTTAGACGATGGACAACCATTCATTGGCGACCCATTCAAGACTTTTTGTGAAAACTTGAATATTGAGTAGAGATTGACCTTTGTAGCTCATCCCCAAGCTACTGGTCTAGCTGAGGCTACAAATAGAACCATCCTGGGAGGTTTTAAGTAAAGACTCACCAAGCTCGAGAAGGAACGTTGCAAACCTTCCTGGCCAGATGAAATATCAAGCATTTTGTGGGCATACACAACCACACTTAGGAAGGCCACTAGAGAAACACCTTTCAGTCTATGCTTCGGTGCAGAGTCAATAATGCCAGTCGAGGTCGAAATGAAATCCTTGAGATTGAGTGAATATGATTCAATCTTAAATAAGGGGGATAGAATTGCAGACCTCGACCTCTTTGAAGAAGTTAGAAACAAAGCAATGGAAGCCGATAGAAGGTAGAAAAGGCAAGTTACAAATTTTTGCGACAAAAAAGTGAAAGAAAATCATTTCACAATTGGAGAAATGGTCCTCAAAAGGTCAGATGTTGGGAAACATAATTCAAGCTACAAGAATGCTAGGAAGGACCATACATAATCCAAGAAGTCGACAAAGGAAGGAGCTATAAGCTCGTTGATCTCGAAGAAAGACAACTCCTAAGACCGTGGAACATTTTCCATCTAAAGAAATTCTACGCTTGAGGCTTCTAGGAACTTTTCAGACCTGATGGATCCACTATATAGCTCGGGAAACTGTTTGGAAGGAGCTCACTGGACCATGACCTGACCTCATCTATCACTTCAATATTAATTTGAACAAGGTAAGAATAAAAGATAAGTTTTTCAGAGCTTATTGAGATCTTACTTCATATTATTTGCCTTCGTTTTGAAGCCAATTCAGATGGTTATGCCTAAAGTATTAAAGCAAAGACAAGATACTTGGGGGAAAAATCAAGTTCATATAAAGATAGAGGCCAAACAGACCACTAAGGAGAATATTATTGATGCAATGCAGAAATATAAAAGGTTGAGTATTCAAAATTGCAACTATGAAAAAGGGAGACTATAGAAGATCCTATTATATTACAGAAATCCAGTCTTCCTTTTCTTCGCTATCCTTTGGAGTCTTCAACTACCTCCTCCGCCGGTAGTGAATAAGGGGCTCATTGTCATCCTCGTCCTCTAGAGCTTCCAGTGAACTCGGCAAGACTTTCTCTTCTACAGCTACTTCCTGGTTGGAGCTACTTGAGGGTCCTACAGGATAACAATTAGCATCCACAAATGGGGTCTACCTAAGGATAGGCGAATAGCTCAAAAAATATCAAGTACCTCATTGAAGTCTACATGCAAGGGGTAAACGGGGTAATGAGTAACTGATGGAGATCAAGGTGCATACATAGCATGGGAGAATTCATAGAAGATCTCATACGAAGATGCTTATGAAAGAAGGGAGATTATGTACAAGAGCTTGTATTTCAAATACAAGGTTAGAAGATCAAGAATGAAGAAAGACTTGTGGGAGATTGTAAAAGAACTTGAAGAACTTATGATCTCCATTGAAGATGATCTTAATAATGATCGGAAGTTTTTGTTCAAAGATCAATACTTCAAGTATAAACATTACACTTTGAAGATCAAAGTAACATTGGTGATATATATGTGCAAGAAAAAGAAGAACTCCTTGATTTGGAAGGAATAATGAAGAACCCTATAAACAAAGGCATCCAAGGTGAGGAAAGTCGAGAGCATCATCTTATTCGTCACAAGAGCTAAGGCATCCAAGTTAAGGAAAACATTAATCACATTTGTGCAAGGAAGAGAAGAAATGCGACTTTACAACAATTTTGGGGAACAATCTTCAATGGCAGATGAACCAAGTAAAGAGCTCAACTTTTGAGTGATAGAAGTCATCAAGGAGGAGTTAACAAATCAAGGAAACATCCCTTGAGAAGCATTGGAAGTTAGGCTAGACAAGCTAGATAGAATTGGCAAAATCTGTCCAGAAATTTTCAGTTTTAGTGCCTTGTTCTTACAGCTTTGGAATCTTGACTTTAGTTGGACTTTTCCACTTATTGTTAGTTGCTTTCTTTATGTTCTAAGCTAGCTTACGATGGCAAATTAAGTCCCTAATCCTAATTGGGTTTGAGCCTATATATAGTCCATCATTTGTATTGCATTAGAACAATTAATTCTACAAACGCTTTTCCGCAAATTGAATGAATTCCTTATGGATTCAAGTCTCCAAAACCGAGAGTTTATCTTAGGGATCTTCTAGGGTTCTTAGCAAAATTTTAGGGATCTCAATGCTTGGCTAGGGTAATTGAGTTTAGTTGATGGGACTCAATCTATTAGATCATATTGGAAGACATTATGGTCAATGGTTCTAGCTTGAATCTCTTGCATGAAGTCTTGGGTGAATCACAACTTAGGTGTTAGAAAATTTGGATTTGATGAATGATGAATTCCTTCCAAATTTGAGATCACGACAACTTTTGGTATCAGAGCCTAGGTTTACTCATCAAGAGGTTTGCCTATCCTTTATTTGTTTTCTTGAAGTGTTAAGATCTTGTTGTTTCTTTGAAATCCATATGATCTTATGTGCTTGTTCCTTACACTTATCCTAGTTTTCTTCTTGTGATCATTTGTAGAATTGTGTCCTAGATTAGAAAATCAAGGCCAATTCAATTTGTTTGTTGTATCTACTTCTTCTCTATCTCAGCAAAATCAAAAAAAAGTACAAAAAAGAGAAAGAAGAGAAAAGAGAGATCAAAGATATCCAAAATGGAGAATCTAAAAATCTATCAAAAAAGAATTCTAGAAAAATTCGAATGAGATTGGAATGCAAGTTGTGAAGTTGAATTCTATTGTTATGATGTTTAACTTGTTGGGAAGAGCTTGGGATATGATATACTAAATTGAATTTTCAATTTGCCAAGTTGAATTATGAATTTGGAGCACTTGAAAGATTGAAATTACAGAAATTTTGGATTGTCCTCAAGGTGTTTGCTAGATTGCCTTTCATCTATTTCTTATTGGATTCTAAGTTTGTGATCATTTGCTTTGTGTTCATTGACCATTTTCTTTGAAACTCTTATCTCTTTGAATCTTATAAGCTGGAAGATATGAACTACTTTTTTTGAGTTTTTGATGCTTGAGATAATTACCTTTTTAAGTCATTGTCTACTCTTGGGGTTGCATTAAGAACTCAAAGAAGAGCTAAGAGAGGAAAAGGGCTAAGGGATGAGCACATTAGAGTGAGGAAAAGCTGATCTAAGAGTGATACACGAGTGGAGTGAGGATATACAAGTTTTTTGATTTGGTTTTTGGATTGTAACTACCATTTTGTCAAATGAAGTTGCTAGAGCATTAATTGCTTCTAACGTGGGAGAGGACAATGCTGCAATGTCTTCCATAAATGAAGTCTTACAAAGGATGTCCTTCGAGCTGGGATCAATTAGAAAGGACACGGGATCCATGAGACAAGATCTTGGTACAAGGATCAATAGAGTTGAAGAGAGGGTGAACACATTTGACACTCCACCAGCCCCTAATAGAGCTGGCCAAAATCCGTTTCAGCAAGGAGGCAAGGGAAGAAGAGCTAATGTGCAAAGGGTACAGCTTAGAGGAAGAGTTCTTCAACAACAATTTGATGGGGAAGAAGAAGAGTGGGAACCGCAACATGAGGATGATTACCGAGAGCCAAGGAGAAGAGATACAAACATGGGAAACATTAAGCTAACCATTCCAAAATTCAAGGGAGGAAATGATCCGGAAGCATACTTGATTTGGGAGAGCAAAGTTGAGCATGTGTTTGATTGCTATGACTATCTGGAAGCTAAGAAAGTGAAGCTAGCAATTGTAAAATTTTCAGATTATGCACTTACTTGGTGGGAACAATTGATGATCACCTAGAGGAGGGCTAAAGAACTGGCTATTGCTACTTGGAATGAGCTGAAAACAATCATGAGAAAGAGATTTGTTCCAGCTTATTATCATAGAGAGCTTTGCCAAAAACTTCAAACTCTTACTCAAGGCTCCAAGAGTGTAAAAGAGTATCATGGGGAGCTTGAAAGACCAATGAGAAAAGTCAATGAAGAAGAGAGTGAAGAGGCTAAAATGATTATATTTTTCAATGGCTTGAATTGGGAGATTGGTGAAATGCTTGAGAAATACAAATATTCATGTCTTGGGGAGATGGTATATCATGCCAAGCGATTTGAAAGACACTTGAAGAGAACGAAATCCTCCTATGAACAATCTAATGGGAGTTCAAGCCATGGAACTTCTTCACCAACTCAAGTGCAAGGTGCTTTGCCAAAATAAGGGGTGTCTAGTCCCAAGGAGCAAGAGGTAGAGGTTATCCATAGTGAATTATATTTTCAAGAAATTGTTGGACATGAGCATGTCCAAGAGTCCCATGAAGTGAAGCAAGAGATTCCAATTGTGAAGGAAGAAGTTAAACTTGTGAAAAATGAGAGAGAGAAAGAACAAGAGAGAATAGAAAAAGGAGTGCATGTGATTGAAAAAGATTTGAGTGCAAAAAATGAAGATTCTCGTGAGGAAGAAAGAGAAAAGGAGAGTGATTTGATCTTCAAGATGAACAAGGAGATTTCAATACCCATTTCTAACATTGAACTCTTTTTCTAGTGTTCTTATGCCAAAATTTCAAGTTTTTGAAGGCCTAAACAAGTTGAAGGAAGACAAGGACAAGAAGATGCCAAGTGCTATGTTAAAGTGGTACACTCTTATATCTACTCTTGGTGATAGAATATTGAAATTTAAGCATGAAAACATGAATTCTAAGGCTAAGTATGATTATGGAATTGCTTGTGTTGTTCATGAGCAAGTTGCTATTTGTGAATTTCTTGGGCATGATGATTCCTTGATTAGAGAAAACATGTCTGCGACTTCTATGAGTCTTGTGACGGCTTTTATGGATTTTGAAGTTGTTAGGGAATAATGTGTGCAAAAATATGATTGTAGCATTGTTAATGAAGCATGTGGAAGAAATTTGAATATCTCTAAGAGCTTCTTGAATGATATGCTAGATCTTAAGCTTGTTAGGGAATCAATTGTGAAAGAGCATGCTTGTGACTATGTGCTTAATGTTTCTTGACAAGTTATGTATAGTCAATTCTTCAAGCATATTAATTCTTTGATTAGAGATAGAGCTTTGTTTATGCCTAAGGATTCTATGAATAGCTTGTTGGCCATTGAAATTCATGAAAACAACCTAGAGTCATCTTCTTATGACTTGAGTTGAAGGAAGACATCTTTTGGACTTATATGAATAGACTAACAAAGTATGTCTTAGATGATCGAGTTTTGTGGATCTTTGATGTTGCAATTCTTGATAACAATTTATATCTTTGTGGTCTAATGTGCATACTCAAAGTGGATTCTAAATTCTTGATGACCTTGTTTGAGATGCACTTCATTGTGATTGTTAAGAAGAGCGAGCTTGTGCTTCTTGCGAATCAATCTTTGTTAAGAAATTGTGAAGAAACATATCATGATGAGGAATTGTTCTTAAATGATCAAATCATGAATGAAATGTTGGTGATCTTTATTGGGTGGAATTATATGATGTTATGGACTATGTTTTGTGACACCTATAGAGATTTATTGAGGTTTGCTAGAAATCCCTTGTTTTTAGAGAAGCATAATGATGTCCATCTTGCTAATTTGAAGAGATTTAGCATATGTGAAGAGTAATTACATATTCCTTTTATACATATGTTTAATGCTTTCGATGGAAGAGACATATAAGCTATTTTTAGGGACTATTTCTTGAACAAAATTTCTTTGAATCCTAGAGTTGGAGGACCTACATATCATGGTTTATGGGACCATAAACCAACGGGACTTAATACCTTATTGTCTGTTGCTTTAAATGCTAGAACTTTGTTAGTTTGTTGTTCTAAGTGGCTGGAATTCTTTGTCTATGGTATTCTTCTAATGAGCCTATTGAATGAGAGGAGGAATACAAATCTATCAAAGAGAGACCACCACCCCTAAGCAAGGGTATGGTAAAGCTTTATCTAGTTCTTTGTTCCATGAAGGAGAACTTGGAGTTAATTGGTAAGTATTCTTTAGATTCTCCAATCCATGTTAGTGATCATTCTCTTTTCGATGTAGATGAAGCAGATTCCAGGTGAGGGGGTGATAGATATCCAAGGATGCTACTTAATGAGGCTATGAATGAAGACTTGTATTTCATATACAAGTATAATATCTTGAGTAGAACGATGAAGACATTGATGGATTTTTGTCCGAAACAAAGAAGAGTGATTCGACTTTGAAAACATAATCGAAGGGGATGAACTTGAAAGAGAGCAAGCAAGGAGGGAGTACAACTTATGGGAGGTTCAAAGCCCTGAGGATGGAGTTGGGAAGCCTAAGAAAGCTTGGAATAAAGATGGAACTAGCCAAGATATAGATAGGGCAAAGATGGCTCGGGAAGAGCCTTGAAATGGCTGGAAGCTTGGCTAGAACAAGGCATCCGGTGTTGCTAAAAGGAGAGTTGGTGCCGGATGAAGACCACCGAACAAAGATATAACACATCCGGCGCTCCATCCAGTGAAGGAGCTGGCGCCGGATCGTGTTGCAGCCGGAATTTGCTGAAGCTAAAACATTGTGTTTTGCTTCCCTTTTCAGCTTCTTTCTTTTGTAACTTTCATAGCCTTTCACCCAGCCTTTTTGTTAAGTTGTTTTTGGACTTTTGTTAGCCATAAAGAGGCTCTTGTTTCAGCGGTTTAGGACATTCAACTCTTAGACAAGAAAAAATGATTTCCTTAGGGACCTTTCATTACACTTGATCAAATTGATCTTTTGTATAGTGTTCTTAGAACATCCTTGTTTAGGGTTCTAGTAACTAAACCTTGGTCGTTCAATCACCTTGGGTGAGGTATTGAGTTGTCTTCCAAATCAAGAGGTTGGTTGTTGTAGTTAAATCTACAAGGTTCTTCCTAATCTCCCAAAACTTACCTTTGATGAGTCCTTTGTTTCTTATTGATGTGGTTTGATTGTTGTGTGTGAAATTAACCGTTCAACCCACAAGAAAATCACACCATCTTTTGGTTTGTTAAGTCTTTGTGAAGAAACATGTCATGTTGAGGAGTTAACTTTCGTTGAAGTCGAGAAGCTTCATGATCTTGATGACAACATGAATGTGAGGATTTTGTCTCTTCTTATGATTCTTAGGTTCAAAGCTTATGATGTCCATGGAAATATGCTTAGAATTAATATCATATGCATTCTTGATTGTTCCAAGCATAATGTCCTTGAGTTGTTGAATCTTAAGACTCAAGAAGTTGAATTTGATAGATATGATAGTCATGGAATCTTGGAATTCTTGTTTAGAAAGCATGTGTTAGGACTACATATGAAAAGCAAGCCCATACTTGTTGAATTCTTGTGAAAGAATGTGTCAATGCCATGATGAGAATTTGATCTTTAGTAATGTTGAAGGCTTAATGTCGATGACAACAATGTGATGAATATGTGCTTATTCTCTAATAGGCATGATTGGTGGAACTATATGATGTTAAGGTTTGAGTTTGTGCCAAGAATAGAGATATGTTGAGTTTTTGAAAATTTTAGGAAATTTCCCTATTTTGAAAGAGAATAATGATGCTCACCTTGATGTTTTTGATTTAGGGAATGGAAGTGCTATATCAAGAGATTATTTCTTGAGCTTATTGTGCATAAATTCAAGAATTGAAGTTCTTTCATATCATGCTTTATGGGGTCATAGACCAGTGGGAATTATATCTTGTGCACTTTTGTCTTGTGCTTAAATGATAGAACTTTATTTCTTGGTTGTTCTTAATGAGTTTGTATCTCTTGTCATATGCCTTATGGGTTTTAATGCCTTGTTGTCATATGCTTTGAATGATAAAATTTGAGTTTCTTGATTGTGTTAAATGGCTAGTATTCCTTGTCTACGATGTTTCTTCTAATGAGTTTCTTGTAGTGGGGATGGAATACATATCAATAAAGGAGAGACCACCACCTTCAAAGAGGGTATGGTAACGCAGTGTCAACTTCTAACTTTCAAGCTGGCTAACTTGAAGTTCTTGGGTAAGTATCCTTTAAATTCTTCAATATATGTTAGTGATCATTGTCTCTCTATGTAGGACTTTGAAGATTCGAGGATGAATCCTTTTGAAGTGAGGGGGAATGATGGATATCCAAGGACGCTACTCAATGAGGCTATGAATGAAGAATTGTATTTCATATACAAGTATAATATCTTGAGTAGAATGATGAAGAGATTGATGGATTTTAGTCCGAAACAAAGAAGAGCTATTCGACTTTGAAACCATGATCGAAGGGGATAAACTTGAACAAGGGCAAGCAAGGAGGGAGTACAACTTATGGGAGGTTCAAAGCCTTGAGGATGGAGTTGGGAAGCCTAAGAAAGATTGGAATGAGGATGGAAATAGGCAAGATAAAGATGGCTCGGGAAGAGCCTTGAAATAGTTAGAAGCTTGGCTGGAACAGGGCATCCGGTGCTACTAAAGGGAGAGCTGGTGCCAGATGAAGGCCATCGAACAATGATATAAGACATCTGGAGCTCCATCTGTTGAAGAAGCTAGCGCCGAATTGTGTCGCTGCTAGGATTTGCTTAATCTAAAACACTGCCTTTTGCTTCCCTATTCAGCTTCTTTCTTTTGTAACTTTTACAGCCTTTCACCCAGCCCTTTTGTTAAGTTGTTTTAGGGCTTTTGTTAGCAATAAAGAGGCTCTTGTTTTAGCCGTTTAGGACATTCAACTCTTAAACAAGAAAAACTGATTTCCTTAGGGAACTTTCATTACACTAGATCAAATTGATCTTTTGTATAGTGTTCTTAGAACATCCTAGTTTAGGGTTCTAGTCACTAGACCTTGGGCTCTCAATCACTTTGGGTGAGGTATTCAGTTGTCTTCCAAATCAAGAGGTTGTATGTTGTAGTTAAATCTACAAAGGTCTTCCTAATCTCCCAAAACTTACCTTTGATAAGTCCTTTGTTTCTTACTGATTTGGTTGGATTGTTTTATGTGAAATTAACCCTTCAACCCACAAGAAAATCACATCAGGGGTAATGACAGAGGTCAAGGTGCATACATGGCCTGGGAGAATTCATGGAAGATCTCATATGAAGATGCTTATGAAAGAAGGGAGATTATGTAGAAGAGCTTGTATTTCAAATACAAGGTTAGAAGATCAAGAATGAGGAGAGACTTGTTGGAGATTGTCCAAGAACTTGAAGAACTTATGATCTCCATTGAAGATGATCTTAACAATGATTGGAAGTTTTTGTTCAAAGATCAATACTTCAAGTATAAACATTACACTTTGAAGATCAAAGTAACATTGGTGATATATATGTGCAAGACAAAGAAGAACTCCTTGATTTGGAAGGAATAATGAAGAACCATATAAACAAAGGCATCCAAGGTAAGGAAAGTCAAGAGCATCATCCTATTCGTCACAAGAGCTAAGGTATCCAAGTTAAGGAAAACATTAATCACATTTGTGCAAGAAATCGAAGAAATGCTAGATTTTACAACAATTTCGAGGAACAATCTTCAATGGCGGATGAACCAAGGAATGAGTCCAACTTGTGGGTGATAGAAGACATCAAGGACGAGTGAACAAATCAAGGAAACAACCCTCGGGAAGCATCGGAAGTCAAGATGCACAGAATTAGCGAAATCTGTCAAAAAATTTTCAGTTTTAGTCCCTTGTTTTTATAACTTTGTAATCTTGACTTTAGTTGGACTTTTCCACTTACTGTTAGCTTCTTTCTTTATGTTTTAAGCTAGCTTAGGGGGCAAATTAAGTCCCTAATCCTAATTGGGGCTGAGCTTATATGTAGTCCATCATTTGTATTACATTAGAACAATTAACTCTACGAACACCTTTCAGCAAATTGAATGAATTCCTTATGGATTTAAATCTCCAAAACCGAGAGTTTATCTTAGGGTTCTTAGTGAAGCTTTGGAGATCTCAATGCTTGGCTAGGGTAATTGAGTTGAGTTGATGGGACTCATTCCATTAGATCATATTGGAAGACATTATGGTCAATGGTTCTAGCTTTAATCTCTTGCATGAAGTCTTGGCTGAATCACAACTTGGGTGTTCGAAAATTTGGATTTGATGAATGATGAATTCCTTCCAAATTTGAGATCACATCAGTAACCAAGTCACCATAACCAGAAATAGCAGTACCTTCAGGTTGAGTGAATGCCATAGGAGGGATGTCAAGAATCTCTCTCCCAACTGTCTCAACTCCAGGAAGCTCGACCACAGGCTTTTTCCCCTTCCTAGCGGGGCCCTCCCTAACTTGGCTAACCTTGGTGATGCAGAACAAGTAGACGAGCAAAATCAAGATTGTTTAATAATTTTATTTCCTTAATTAGATAGAATTTTATTTAGAAACTTGTTTTATTATTTTGTTTTATTGTTTTCTTCCTCATTTTTGTTTCCTAGTCTGATTAGGAACACAGAACTTAGCTATTAGTAGTTTACTTGGTTTCTATTAACTAGTCTGATTAGGAACATAGAACTTCTAGTATTATAAAAAAGGATGAATGCCTAGGAGCTAAAGAATTCAATCTACTATCAATAATATTTTCAGAGTTTTATCTCTTTCCTTGTGAACTGAAGGTTTTGTTCTTTCTTTCTTCGTCCTTTAACTACTTTAGATTGAAGTTTGATTATAGGAGAAGAACTCAATGTTTTTGTTGTATTGACCTTTGACAAGTTCAGAAGTTAGATTGACGAAAAGCCATAAACTTTAACGGGTTATCCAAAGTTTGAGTTTCTGAAAGTTTTTTCCGAAATTGCTGCCGTCGCACTGTTGATCGGGGGTACTATTCACCATCACTGTTCTGGCATACTGTTCACCGCCACTGTTCATCGAATTACAATTCACCTTTTTACAGTTCATCGCATTTACTGTTCATTTGAACTAAAAGTTACGATTTTTCTTCAGTTCCTATTATTAGATTTCGTCCAGAATTTCTTATTTCTCAACCTGCCATGTCCACCTGCGTCACTTGGCCAAGGCATCGGCAACAACAACTTCTACCTAAGAGGTCACCTAAGCGTCCTCCTTCTCCCAAGGCAGGGGAGCTGCTGCATTGGTGTGATATAACTGCTTATGGACCTTGGGGTCTGTGTTCAGGTCCCCATTGAGCTCCTGCAACTTGTCAATCACGTCCAGATAAAGACCAAAGAGTTGAGGATGGAGGATAGATTCTTCATAGTCCCGAAAGGCATTAACCCTTCAAGTTTGGGTAAGGATATGGTGCTGTCATCATCACAGATGCCCTGGAGGTCCACCGGCTGAGCCTCGAGCTCTTGAACTTGCTCCTTCTGTTGATCGCAGATCTTGAAAAGTTGCTCATTCTTCTGGTTGGCATCCCCCAAAGCTGAAGACATATCCTGATTCTTAGCATTGGCCTCTCCAATCTCTTTCTTGTATTCTTGCAAAAGATTGAACACATCAGTATAAGGGGCATTAGCCTTCTCGACAGATGCCACCAGATCATCATTCTTGATGGAGATCAAGGAGCATACATGGCATGGGATAATTCATGGAAGATCTCATATGAAGATGCTTATGGAATA
>JAOXNR010054613.1:0-12286 GCA_028571225.1 Parsonsia alboflavescens | reverse complement strand
TTATTATTATTAAATTCTAAATGAAATAAATTGTAACTTAAACAAAAATGATGATGATGATGATTATTATTATTATTATTATTATAATGAAAATAATTAAAAATTATTATTATTAAACTATCACTGCCCTGTAATGATTTATTATTTTTATCCACCAATATAGTTTATACTGTCAGTGTATAATTAAATTTAATTATTCAATGTCTTGTAATACTTAATATTTTATAATAATTGTCCTAACTTTTTTTTTATAAATAAAAATATATTGTATTTTATTTTAAGAAAGTAAAATAATAATATTATAATGACTCAACCAATGTCTATCTACTAAAAATAATAATAATAAGTTTTAAATATAATATGTTTTAAAATTAAAATACCTAGGGTAAAGTTTGGGTGTAGTTTTATAAATAATAAATTTTTATAAATTTTTCTGTGAAATATTATGTTCAGGATTTAAATAATACTTTTCATGAGATAACAAATTGTTTGGAGCATATTTTATTTATTGTACTTAGTTTAATTTAACGACAATCTAGCTATTTATTTATATTTGCAAAGATATGGACGATAGAGGGAGATAGTCTTACTGGCATAGTCGTGTTATTCTTCCCGATAAGATTATGAGTGTTCACTACAAGTATTCGTGGATAGCAAAGGTGATTGACTTGGTCAGGATCCACTGGGTAGAGAAGCGATTCATGAGTGGTCCATTCGGACACATGTTGGAGCTAACCTGATATGCCGAGCGTTTTTAAGCCTCGTGTTGCATTTTACGTGCTTAGACTAGAGATTCACTTCCTCGATGCTCGCCTCGATGAGATGAGGTTTCACATCGGAGGTAGACTACATCGATTAGGGCCTCAGGAGTATGCCCCGATCACCAGACTTCAATTTGGTCGGGTGGATGCGGGGATTATTGGGCGGCAATTGTCGAGCGTATCCGCACATGATAGGTTATTGGGTTGCGATCCACTGACCCTGACACAAGCCTTTGCTAGGTTTAGGGCGATGGATGTTGGATCGCAGGAGTAGGATGATGTCCTCAAGCTTGCTTATGGCATCATCGTCGAATACCAGATCTTGACACGTGAGTCTTCTACAGTCATTCCGTATTATGTGTGGTCCATATTCTAGGATTTGCCAACGGCTGAAGTATTTCTCTAGATGGAGCATGACACAGCATTCCCTCTGGCACGCCGTTAATGACGAGTCTGAGGCAACGAAGGGGCATGTATATCGCAATGCCTGGGTGATACTGGTATGACTTCAAATCTACCATTTTTGTAAATTCTTAAAATTTATATTCATCGTTTGGTCCTTTATGCAAATGGTTTTTCCTTTCAATTCAATGGTGGATGTACGCTGACTTCCAGTCCTTGCGTCTATATTTGTGCTTTGATACTCCTCCCGAAGCTTCTAGACCCGATGCTACATGGCACCCAAGGTGCCTTCTTCTCCGGAGGCTGATTTACGCCACTTCCAAAGTATAGTGGCATTAACTATTAGATAGCATAAGCAATCAACCTTTCCACTTGTAATTTTTTTTTCTCTTACTTTTTAAAAATCGGATGTTCATTAAACAAAATTTCGACTTACACAGGCATCTGCTTCATCACCATAGATCAAGACAGATGAGCAAAAGCGACAGATGTCTTATTGGATTGATTTTGACGACCTCCCGTATATTCCACCTGTATGTTGGGGGGCTTCAAAGCCCAGCTTATTCTGGGAGGTCGTCCGACAGTGGCCATCCCGCTCTGCGATTATAGAGGTTGATCTAATTATAGTTGAATTAGTAAATTTTAAATTAAATAGAGATGATTTATTGCGTCTAATGTTTTAATATATGTTTTAATTTTAGTTCCCTGCTTCAAGAGTTGGGGATGCCGAGATCCTAGGGGACGAGAAGGAGCATTCCGAGGAGCGACGTCCATCTCCTATGAGATCGGAGGACTGCCACCAAGTATGTATCTCTTCATGTTTGTTAAAATCAAGCATTCAATTCAATATGTATATTTATTTTAAATTATGTTTAAAATTATAGTATGCTCCCGAGAGCGTTGAGAGGCCCAGTCATCCTACTCCTACCGGCAACGACATGATGGCCCAGCTTAGGACTCTATTGGTAGAGTTTGAGGAGCGGGTCCATACCCGCTTGGAGCTAGCCCATGACCGATTCACTGAGCATGTCGATGCTCACTTTGAGGAGTAGCATAAGCGGGTGAGTGCTCAATTGGAGCAGTAGGAGCAGGTGGCCCCGGCTCGGCACACGGCTGTCTTACAATGACTGGATGAGCTAGAACATCGACAGAGCGTGGGCCAGTAAGGAGGTCAGACATCTCCTTGTTCATATTAGGTTATTATATGCTCTACAATATGACTTAGTTTGCTATTGATTTTATTCTAATCGTATTTATTTTCCTTGAAACTAGCAGGAGCAGTTGATTAGTCCTGGACTTGCTGCAGATCCGCCAGCTTCTTCTGTGGTCGACTCTACCCCCCAGGTTAGTTCAGATTTGTAATAGTTTTATCTTAGTAATAGATAATATTTAAGTAAATTTTCGTAATTAGTGATGTTATTTCTTTAGAAATTCCCAATATTATGATACTTCATGCTTGTCAAGCAAAGCCTATCTTCCTTTTGCATGGGTGTTTTTCCTTTTAGCACTAGATAGGAATATCCGGCAGGATAAATGAAAATTTTCTATTGAGAAGAATTTTACTATTTAAAATCATAACTTCCAAGTTGTCTATTCCCACTTATTTTTCATCCTCAATATTTCTTTGTCAAATGAATTTCCATGGCATAGAGAATAGTAGTGAGCCCCAATTTCGCTATAACGAATTAAAGATGAGAAAAAACAAATTGGATTATGATTTTAAATCTATTTTCGAAACAATAGAGAAGGTCTAGAAGGTTGAACCTACCTTACGGAAGGTCTACTCAGAGGTCGGTTTGGCCGTCTAGAAAGTATGTTTAAATTGTACGAAGGTTTTTCAATACCTAGCAGCAGCAATGACATGTTTACACAGAATTCCCTCTACATCCCATCTCCGACATCCACAAGTCCTCCAAATCATATCCATAACAGCATTTGCTTCTCATGGGGGATTACCCGCGACATACTCCTCCTTAGCTCGAATGGATATAGTATGTAGACTTTGTAGGTCAACCAAAAGAGCTTCCTCCTCAATCTGTTCCATAGCATGTTTAGTAATAATAGCAGGAATTGTAGCGGCTGCTTCTCGGGGTTTATTGAACCTACTCTGATACATACCCCTATAAAACTTGTGAGCGGATGTAATTGGAAATTTCCAAGCTTTCTTGATCACTTCATCGAAGGACTGCACAAGATTGCTTTCATTTGCTTGTATCAACTCTTCGAACAATAAGCACGTGACCAACCCAATCGTCTTACCTCAACATCCAACCAATGATGAACCTTATGGTGCATATGTTGAATCTCCCCAAAGTGGTGGTCACATTGGTGCTTATCATAGGCATTTGCAACACTTTTGAAAATCACTGGAACATGATGATCTTTGCACTTTGTCTTCGAGTTTTTCTTCAAAAGTCGAAAACAAAACCATGTGGAACCTTAGGATACACTTTTCTCACTGTGTGTAGTATGCCTTTGTGTTGATTGGATACAATTACCAAATCATCCGGTATGCAGTTCTTAGTCTTCTTAAGAACCACTCCCATGAATCATTACCCTCATCTTCATCAAATCTAAATGCAAGGGGAAAAGTTTGTCTGTTTCCATCCACATAAACAGTTGCGTAAATTTTGCCTTCCTATGCATTTTTCAAGTGTGTTGCATCTAGGATAATGATGGGTCTCATGTACTTGAAACCCTTGATTGAAGGACCAATTGCACAAAATGATCTCACAAAATGCTCCTCCAGCAATGCTACACTGGTCATTGAGCCAGTCATTGTACGCTCTAAGAGGTAGAAGTATGTTAGAAACTGTCTTAATGAGTCCTCTGAAGTTCCATAAGCAGTTTCCTTTTCACGCTACAAAGATCTCCAGGTTTTGGTGTATCCTAGCTTCACACGATAATTCTCCCCCATGTCTTGAATCACATTTTTGGGGGTATGATTCGCATCGATGATTTTACCAGCGTACAAATAACCAATTGATGATGCATTTACATCATTGTTTTGGCTTTGTTGTACAGTTTAAATGCAAGTGTGAGTCGGGACAAACTTGAAAATCACCCATATCTGGCATCCAGCACTACACTGTGCACGTATCATGAAGGTGCAATCTTTTTAATTCTTACATTGCGCCTCGAATCTTGCCTTATTTGAATGTACCACGAGATAGGAAAATCGATTTTCGAGTGAATATTAACTGACTGCTGTCCTCAATTCATCCTTTTTGTTAAAAATTGAATCCTTCCCTTTTTCACCCACAAGTGGAATGGTTTCATCTTCGAAATAATGCATCTTTGGTTCATCACCCAGCCCATGTTTGTGAATTGAGTGGAAGGGTCTGGTATAAACTACTGAAAAGGAACTATGTGTCTAACCCCATTGTCGAAGTTCATGGGGACATCATCATCAACATTGCAGATATATTCTTCTTCGTAAACATCAGCATCAACATCGGTACGAATATTTTCGGATTCCTTTAGTATGCATTAACAAAATCATCCATTACATGATCACCACGACACTAATGTAATCTTTCAATTTTGTTAACGATCTCCATTTTAGGATTAGCGTCCCCCATAAAAAAACATGACCCCATATGTATCTTCAATTTTCAATAATTTAGTACTTCCATCAGGTAATCTGGATGCAAATGAGATTTGTGCATCACATTGGTTTAAATCAATATTCATGTAGCCTGCCGTAGTTATCCTAAAATCTTCATAATTGATGTCGTCGATAAGACTACCGGACGCATCCTTCCACGTAGAGAACCATCGTGAAGAATAATTTTGTTAAAGCGATTTTTGCAAGAATCCAAAGAAAAATATATTCAGGAAAATATATAACCAATAATAGAAAGCAAAAGGGAGAGATAACTTGATTAAAAAAAGAAAGTAGAGAAAAAAGGGTCTACATAGTTTTTGAAAGGAAAAAAAAGACCGAAAAAAATTGCTTGAAGGTCGAGATGAACATATGGAAGGTCGATATAATCCCTTCGAAGGTCTAATTGACCTTTTTTAAAAAAACTTAAAGGCCGATTACATCATTTGAAGGTCAATATAATCCTTCGAAGGTCGAAAGGATCAAATGGAATATCGGTTGAACCAAAAAAAAAATAAATTGGGCTTGAAGGTCGGCCTATACTACCGAAGGTCGGCCATTATTTCAAACGCTCAACACAAACAACTTTCTTTCTTTCCTTCCTTATACCAAACAAACAACACGAAACATCAGACCAGAAAAACCCAGAGGCACTTATGAATCAAAAAGATAACCATCAAACACAACAACAGCAAAAAAAAAAAAAAGAAAAAAAAGAATTGAACAACCATTGTATTCAGAATGACACGACTCGAGCTTGATCTTGTGAAGAAAAAAACTAACTCCTCTCCCAAACCCAAGTGCCGACTATTTTTTTTCTTCAACAAGGAGAATGAGTTCCTTTCAAGTTCAACTTTCAACAACTAAACTTCATCAATATGGTCTTCAATTCGGTTTTACAGCAGTTGCGGAGGTAGTTGGGCAATTTTGAATGTTGAGGGCAATATAGTAACTACATGATAAAAGTGAATAAAGGTTTGTTTTGTTTTGTTTTTTTAAAGGACAGAGTCAAAATAGGTATAGAATGAAAAGTTAGTTTTAGTGTTTGATAAATTATAAAATGTTGTACAAATTTGGGTAATATTTTAATCTTTCTACTCAAATTGGGTAAATGTGAAAACAACCCAAAATTAGGGCAAAACTTGAGTTCGAAGAATTGAAGATCGGTAAAATCTCAATTTTCATCCTCAAATTATTTTCATTTTACATATTAGGTCTCTAATAGCTTTTTTAATTTTGAAGTTCTGAAATATGTTTTGGATTTCTTGTTAGGTCCCTATTCATTATATTTACTTTTAGGCCTAATCTTTTTTGGCCTTTTATCTTAGGTTCCTAGTCATTTTTCTTTTGACTTTTTATATTCTCAAACTATTCGCCATTAAGTAAAATCTATTATTAACCTGATCCATATCTATACACTTAGTGATAGATTGTTGAATTTTGAGTATGAAAATACATTTGATACAACTAAATATGATTGTGGAAATGTTTATGAGATTTATAAGTAAGATGTCATTGTTGAAATTCTTAAGTATAGTGATTCCTTATTTAAAGTAAATACGTCTTATACTTCTATAAGTTTTGTTATAGCTTTCATGGATTTTGAGTTCGTAAAGGAGTCACGTGTGAACTAATGTGGTTTTGGAAATGCTTATGGTAATATGTGAACAACGTGTTCTTGTTAATTCTTTTAATCATGATGGTTTCTTGACTAGTGGGAGTAAACTGAGTATCTCTTGTTAATTCTCTAGGATCTCTCTGACCAGCTTCAACGGAAGCATCGCATATACTGATGGGGTTCTCTGAGTCCCAATGACAGTCCGTGCAAATGACAAAGAGGTCACTGAAATCATGGACTGGGTGGTGGTCGACACCCCTGGAACCTACAAAGCCATCCTAGGCAGATGGGGGGCCATGGACCTGAGAGCAGAAATTTCTCTGCTCAACTATAGCATGAAAATCCAAGTAGGAGATGCTTGCGTCGTCCTAGAGAGGGACAGACAACTTGCTGCAGAGTGTTACCTTACTGAAGGTAATGAGGAAAGCTTGCTGAGAGGGAGGAATGCATTGACCTCCCGAAAGAGGATGACAATCTCCGAATTCAGGTAGCTAGTAGAGGAGAGAAAGTATTCCTCAACTCGAAATTCCTTGAGAAAGGGGTCAAAATTGGGGAGTCATTGGCTCCCAAAGTCAAAAGGAAACCTGTTGATTCCTTTCAAGAGTATTTGAAGGTCTTTGCCTGGCAACAAAGTGACCTTGAAGGAGTGGACCAAAAAATTGTTGAATACAAGGTCGAGCTCAAACCAGGGGTCAAGCCGGTGAAATAGAAAAAGAGGACCTTTGCCCCTGAGCGTAATGAGGTCTTAGCTCGAGAAGCCTAAGCTCTTCTCATTGCAGGGATTATGAAAGAAGTAGTATACCCTGAATGGTTGGCCAACCCGATTGTAGTAACAAAGAAAGAAGGGACATGGAGGATGTGTGTGGACTTCACCACACTTAACAAATTTTGTCAGAAGGACTCCTATCCACTTCCAAGCATAGATCAGGTAGTGGATTCTACAGTTGGGTACCAGTGGTTATGCTTTCTGGACGCTTACAAGGGATACCACCAAATCCTGATAATAGAGGTCGGGACATACTGCTACACCAAAATGCCATTCGGCTTAAAGAATGCAAGGGCAGAATTCCAGCGAGCTATGCATAAGGTGTTCAAAAACCAGCTCGGGAGGAATATAGAGGTCTACATGGATGACATAGTGATCAAGTCCAGGACCTCCGAAGATTTCATTGATGATATCAGGGAAACTTTCGAGACCCTGAAGGCTGCCCACATGAAGATCAACCCAGAAAAATGCACCTTCGGAGTCTTAGCAGGTAAATTTCTGGGGTTCATGATCTCTGAAAGATAAAGGCTTTGTTGGACATGGAATCCTCTAGAAACATCAAGGAGGTGCAAAGTCTAGTGGGGAAGATGGCGGCGTTGGGACGTTTCATCAGCAAAATGGTAGACAATGGAGGAAAATTTTACGATGTCATAAAGAAGCCGAAGGACTTCCAGTGGACCGAGGACTGTTAAGTGGCATTCATCAAGCAAAAGGACTTCCTGGGGCAGCCCCCTCAACTTGTCTCTCCAAGGTTAGGAAAATCTCGATGTACCTCACTGCAATAGAGAAAGCAGTTAGCTCAGTGTTGTTGGTAGAATGGTCAGGACAACAGTTCATTGTTTATTATGTTAGTAGATTGCTCAGAGGTCCAGAACCTAGATATTCGGACCTCGAAAAGTTCTTGTACCTCATTGTTATTACCTCGAGGAAATTAAAGCCATATTTTGAAGCTTACCCGATAAGCGTTTTAACAAATCTACCATTGAAACAAGCTCTAGCCAAGCCCGAGCTGTTGGGCAGAACAATGAAGTGGTCCCTCGAGCTCTAGGGATATCAAATTCAATTTGAGCCAAGGAAGGCAATTAAAGCTCAAGCTCTCGTAGACTTTGTAGGGGAATGCACAAGTGCCCCACTGGAGCTCGCAAGCAACTGTGAAAGCAACGTTTGAACAATGTATACAGATGGTTCATAGAGAAGGAAAATTCAGGTGTGGGAATAGTACTGATCAGCTCTATGGGTGTGAGAATCCCTTACTCTGTGAAGTACAACTTCCTATCCTCGAATAACGAATCAGAATATGAAGCTCTCTCAGTAGGCCTAAGAATCATAAAGAGCTCTTAAAGTGCAAAAATTGCAAGCTAAAACAGATTCATAGGACATAGCTAGCAAGGTCGTTGGAGAATACGAAGCTAGAGAGGACAATAAGATCAAATATCTCAAACAAGTAAAGGATATCACCTCTAAGCTTGAGCACTTTCTCATATAGCAGATAACCAAAGAGCAAAATGCAACAATAGATGCACTGCCCAAAGTCTATCGAGAGATAGCTGGAACTAATACAGAGCTACTGGTAGAACAACTACACTGTCCAAGCATAAACCAAGACTACAGCTTGGTTATAGAGGATCAAGCAGACTGGAGATATCCAATCTACAGATTCCTCAAGCATGGCGACCTCCTGCACGACCTAAAAGAAGCTGGCCAAGTGCGAAGATGGGCACTTTGCTATGTTCTAATAGGAGATGACGAGGTGTACAGGAGGTCATACACTTGGCCATTACTCAAATGTCTAAACCAAAAAGAGGGATAATAAGTCATTGAGGAGGTACATAGATGAATATGTGGATCACACATAGGAGCAAAGACTGTCGCCAAGAAGATACTGAGAACAGGGTATTACTGGCCCTCAACGGTTTTAGACATTGAGAAAAACATTTAGAAATGCAAGAGCTGCTAGTTGCAAAGGAACAAATCCCATGTGACACCAACAAGGTACCAATCCATCAATGCATTAGTACCATGTGATATCTGGGGCATTAACATACTAGGACCCTTCCCAAAAGGAGTGGGGGGTCTTCAGTTCCTAATCGTTGCCATGGAGTACTTCACTAGATGGGTTAAAGTAGAACCAATGGCGGTCATCTTATCACCAAAAGTCTAGTCTTTTGTCTGGAGAAACATTGTATGCAAGTTTGAGATAGCCCGAGCTATAATATCAGATGACGGCAGGTAGTTCAATGGTGATCCATTTAAGATATTTTGTGAAAGCCTGAACATTGAGCAAGGGTTGACCTCTGTAGCTCATCCCCAAGCTAGTGGGCTCGCTGAGGTCAAAAATAGAACCATCATGGAAGGACGAGAAAGAAGGTTGCAAAATTGCTTTGTCGGATGGAATTCCAAGCATTCTATGGGCATACAGAACAACGCCTAGGAAAGCTACTGGAGAAAAGCCATTCAACTTATGCTTTGGTGCAGAAGCAATGATGCCGGTCAAGATCGGCATGAGGTCTCTAAGACTGACTGATTACAATTCAGTCTTAAACGAGGGAGAAAGAATTGTAGACCTTGACCTCTTTGAAGAAGCCAGAAGCGAAGCACTGGAAGTAGACAGAACTTACAAAAGGCAGGTGACAAATTTTTTTAACAAAAGAGTGAAAACAAGACATTTCACAGTTGGAGAAATGGTCCTCAAAAGGTCAGATGTTGGCAAACAACGTCAACTAAACAAGCTGCAAGAAAGTTGGGAAGGGCCTTACATAGTCCAAGAAGTCCACAAAGGAGGGAGCTATGATCTTGAAGGGAGACAACTCCTAAGGCCTTGGAGCATTTGCCACTTAAAGAAGTTCTATGCCTAAAGCTGACTAAGACATTGCAGACCTCGAGAAGCTGGTTTAAAAGATCTCAACAACTTAGTGGCAACCTCAACAACCCAGGTTTAACAAAGCACAAGTTAAAGCTAAGTGTTTTAAGCTTATGTGGATATTATGCTTATGTTGGTTGCTTTAGTGCCAAAACAGTTCAAGTGCATTATGTAATTGTTGAAAGACTTCGAATGTAAAGGCCAATCATTGAAGGAAATGAATTGTCATAGAAAAAATAGAAGGCCACAAGCAGGCCTCTGTGATTATTCAGTATTGGTAGTGTAGAAATTATAAAGTGCAAAAATCATAAAGAATTGAATATTCAAGGCCTTATTCTATTACAAAATGGATTCTCTATGGGGAAGGGGAGGAAGAGGAACTTGAAATCTCCACTGGTGGCCCCTATGAAGGACTCCTAAGCATCGCATCCATCTTAGCTCTTCGACTGGTTGCAACCCGAGTTCCGTGAGCAAGAGCTTGCACCCTCAAGGATCAGGAGGAACAGAAACCTCGACCGAAACTTCAATGGCTAGGGTTGGGGCAGATGCCACGGAGGAAGAAGCTTCACCACCGCCCTTGGCTTCTGCTGTGGTGCTACTACCAATGGGAACTATGGTAGAACCAAACCGATAGAGCTATCGCGCGTCCCTCATCACTGCCAAAACAAAAGAAAGAAACATTTAATGCAAGGGTTGTAAAAAGAAGTAATAAAAATCAAGGAAGCTCCCTATTGGAATTGGTTATCCTCAAGCCTGTCTTGACCACAGGGACGTTACGTAGTACCCCTCTCTCTAGACCAGTAGCATTAAGGAAAGACCTTGACCAAACCTCAAAAGTGCATCCCACCCCGACTCTACCAGAATAGACCAAGCCCACCAGAAAGTCCCCATGCCGCCCCAGATCATGGGTCAGATGGGGAAACTCATTGAAGAAGGACTGGTAAGGATTCCAGCTCGAGTATCTTTGCACCAGATTATTTGAAAGGCGAGCAAAAAGGAAGCTTGACTTCCATTCCCCCACTAGGGATTGAAAGGGATCCACTAATCTGTGTCGAGGGACAAACCTTAGGTACCCTCTGGAGGAGCTAAAGACTAATGGAGCCTTCAGTTTGAAGAAGCATCTAAAGAGCTCCAGAGAAACTGGAACTCTATAGAGATGACAGGTAACTATGAAAGCAATTACCATCTGAAGAGAATTTGGGACGAGCAGGGCAAAGGGCAAGTCCCAAAAGAAGATAATGTCAAAAAGTAAAGAATAAAGGAAAGGGAAAAGAATTCCTCCCCTAAGGCTGGACTGGTAAAGGACTATACATCCCACACGTTTGCTGTAAGGACATTTGTTCCCAACAGCAATGGCGATATCACCTATCTCCAATTCCATCTCCCTGCGAATCTCCATGATATCAGTGGGAGTCAAGGAAGAAGACTGTGAACCGAGCCCAAATTCAAACAGGTCATAGGCCAGACTTGGCATAGGAAAAACTTGGGGCAAGAGAGTAGGGGAATAAAAAAATCCTATTTCCATTGAGTCAATGGAAGGAGACCCAGCTTCAGAAATAATAAAAATCTTTGAAAAATTACTTGGACAAAGACTCGAAGTAAGCAGAAGCAGAAAAAAGAAAATTGAAAAGCAAGAATGTGGAGAAGTTCCAGAGAAGCTCAAAATGTCTGGAAGACTTCTGATATAGGTAACATTAGAAATCTGATGAGATGCTGGGTAGAAACCGATGGGCCAGAAAACGGTTCATTCTTGCTCGAAGTTTAAGTGGCGTGGCCTTAAAGGAGTAAGAACTCTTCAGTTTCCCTCCAAAAGGCTGAAGCGGCTAGTCTATCCAAAAGCTGAAAGAGCCTCAGTTTCTTTCGCAGAAAATAAAACGAAGCGCATCCTCCTAAGCCCGAAACAAGTCAGTTATTCTTTTGAAGTCAAAGCTCCACGACTTTCCAAAAATTGAGTGGAGATGACTTTCAAAAAACTGAGTGGGGATGACTTTCCAAAACTGGAAAAGCTCTAATTTCTTTCCCAAGCAGAAGCAATGCAATCTCCCACATCCAGGCTAATCGATTCAGTTCTCCAGGAAACTGGAAAGGTATGCCTCCTTCCAGAAATAGCCGCTACAGAATGAAGCGGCACGACCTTCAAAGGGTCAATACTTAAAGATGGTAAATCCTAATACTTGAAAGTCAAGCTCGCTAGCAGCTGTTGGGATTTATGCCCAAAAAGGCTATCATTTTCTGAGAAAAAGTGTAAAATACTATAATCTAAATAAGTTATTTT